>JAUMGZ010212228.1:0-11897 GCA_032359645.1 Pododesmus macrochisma | reverse complement strand
TTACTGGTGGAGGAAACCGGAGTACCCAGAGTAAACCACCGACCTACGGCAAGTCACTGGCATCTTTCTCACACTAGACCGCTCCGGACAGGAATCGAACCTAGGAGGTGATAGGCACTTATGATTACAAGTCGGCGACTTTAATCACTAAGCCACCGCGGCCCCTGACACTATGATATGGTTTCACTAATAAGACACTGTGCAATACGATTATCTGATCATATTTTACATTATAACAACTTACCTGGATTATTTTCTCGAAGTGTGCACCTGGAATCTCTAATTGTAACTTTGCCACTCCTCCATTCAAACTCCTTGATATCACACAAACAGTTAAATTAATGAAACAATCCAGTGTATCAGTTGTAAATGTGTACTTCTATATAATAAATTGATTTGCTAATATTGATGATATTTTGAACCATTTAATATACTAAAAAGTATTAACTTCTAAATAAGATTTATAAGAAATAACAATATTTTTAACTGTTGCTAATTCAGTTTAAGATACATACACACAAAGGAATAGCAATTATTGCTTGGTTTTTAATTTATTTTCAAAATGGGTATTTTTATAAAGCATGTAACGTTAGTAATTTTTTGTTCTAAATTTCATGTATCTTCATAAAGTTACCAAAATTAAAAAAGAATTTAAATTTATAATTTGCTGACTGACAGGCGTTGATTTTGGAAAACACCCCCAAATTTTTTATTCACATGGGTATTGCTCAAGACAGATATTAGACAGTGTTGGTGTTTAGTGTTTACGTTATCGGGTAGAAATGAACTCGGTAGAGCCTGTTTCATGCCTAACAAAAAAAATTTCTTAAACAGTTGTTACTGTATAATTCAAAACCAGAACAAATTTTCTTTAGTGTACAATTTCAGATCAATCCAACTTCATCAGAATTAACTGTTGTTTTTCCTGTAATAGGGATTAATATTCAGAACAAGCTTTCCTTGTAGTTTTAATATTTTGTTTTAAGATTTCATAAATAAAAATAATTTAAACAGAAACATAACATTTAAGATTTTACAGAACATATAACAATGGAAAATATTCTAAATGGCACAACTGATTTTTAAAACTTCACTACAACTCTAGTTTGAGATTGATTGTTTTACCTGTAGAAATGGACAGAAGTCGGCCAGGATGACAGAGCCTCCATATCGTGAAGCTCTACTTGGGGAAACACCTTTGAGGTTCTTAAAATACTGTAAAAAAGCAATATCTTCCTTCAGATCATTTAAACATAAATGTCATGATTAAAAATACATAATTTCTCATCTATGCTATCTGCTTTGGCACAGGATAAAAAACTAATAAGGTCAAAGCTCTGTTCTTCTAACATTCATTCTGTCTCTGCAAATTCACTGTCATCCTTTTACAAAATTAGAGGCCCAATGGGCCTTGACATCCTCATGATCATCTACTGCGTTAGACTTAGGTATTCATTTTATCCATTTTTGCCCCTGATCCCATGTTTTAAACCATTTTTTGCGTAAAAAAACCCCCAAATTCATCATATTACATATCACATGACATTTTATCACATTTATGTAGTGAAATGTGGCATTTAAACGAACCATTGAGCATTACCTGATAACTACTGTCTAGACTTGTATTAAATTCCACCAGATTACAGAATGCTACAGCATCTCTGTTTCTAGTGCATTCCGTCTCTAACACGCCATGTCTCACATTGTCACAGTATGGATGGATGTCACCATTCCTGTTCAACAAAGTTAATTTAAATTAATCTTAAAATATATTTTGATAGATCAACAGGTACTGTAAACGTACATAAATTAGCGCAATCATATATTAGCGTAACACCCTATACAAGACACATTCCCGCAATGACACTCTCCTTAAGAATGAATGCTACTGGGAATGAAGTCTTACAGATTGGCTGATTTTTATTACGTAACTCAATTGACGTAAGTGCTTTTCATTTATGCAAAAATAAGGATAGGTCAATGATCTCGTTTTTGAGATATAAGTGTTTTAAATTTCAATGGGAAAAGTGCGCCTCTAGAAGTAATATATGGTAAAAATAGATTTTTAGGGGCCAGAAATAATAGGGAAAGAGTCTTACAATTTTTTTAATATTTTGGTAGAAGAGAAGAGTTTATAAGTTGTATATTTTAATAAGAATACTATCAGAAATATAGGGGTCAATGGGTAAAAAATTTCCGATGTATTATTATGGAAAATGCCAGAGGAGTTACAAAAAAAAATAGGTAAATATAGAAATGCGAGTAGTGCGCATCCTTAAGCAGGCATTTATGTTTTATTTAGATGTAAAATTTTAGTGCTGTACATAAATTAGGGCTTTAATGTAAGCAGTTCTTTTTAAGCGCCCTGGGCACTTATTAGATCAAATACGGTAATAATAAACTATATTTTCTACACTCGATTTGTATCAATCTAATGCTTCTTTAAGATAATTGTAAAAATCATAGTGGATTTATGAAGCTGTACAGTACAGTACTCCTTATCTTGATAATCACAGACCTTGCTCTTTGTGTGTCTATCCAATCCAAACAGCTTTTATTGACAAAATCACAGCCCAGGTTTTTACCCCACTCCAGCTCTTCTGCATTCTCATAGCGTGCATTGTACCATCTTAAACATAAAATAAAGATAGTCCATGAATTAGAGCTACATTAAAATTTGAATAATTATGTAATTTTAAAAGGAAACTATGGTTGAGATTTGTTTGTCCGTTTTGATATGAGGGAAGTAGAAAAGAGAAAGTAAAGCAACAGTGACAGAACAGGAAAGAGATTGAGTCTAATGCAATGGGGTAGCCATTAACTCTTCTTCAACTTTGTATGCAGATCTTTATCTTGCAAGTGGGTTAAAACCCATGTACACAGGACACACTCCATAAGGGGACTTTCATAATTATCATCCTTTTTCCAAAGTCTGCAAACCGCATGCTAGGGGGAGGGGGTTTGCTTGTCATCATTTGATTGCACGCTTAAAATTTCGAATATCGCAACATTTCAAAATCTGAAATCTGGCTTCATTTTATTTCCTTTAGTGTTTTAAATCTCGTTCGCCAGAGTGTTGATGGTGACCTTGTTTACATCATTTTAGAAATGGCACCACAACTTACGTTGTTTGACACAAACAAAAATGAGTGAAATAAATGTGTTGAATAAAACAAACAGCAGTATGATAAAGGATGATGTATGTTTTTGCAGGGGGGGTTTGAGAAAAGAGAGCTGTTTGCAGACTTTGGAAAAAGGATGATAATTATTGATGGCCCCTAAGACAAGAATATCATTGTCTTGCCTCTATCCTGCAACCATTCTCATTTTGGATGACCCTAAAAAGAACATGAGCTTCTGCAAGCACAGCTTTCCGGTTCATCAATGTGCTCCAACCTTGAAAACCTCCAATGGGGTAGATTTTTTGGTTTCATAGGGGAGATTTAATATTTTAGTAAGAAATTATAGATAAAATATGAATTTTCGAGATGCTGCATGAATAGCCAGAATTTTAGTCTAAAAATGGGAGTCTCACTATTTATGGGGGAAACTTGACAGGCGGCAGCCTAACTACCATACTAAGGCTGCAGCACAGGGTAGATTGCAAGAATAAGATAGATGTATTGACCTAATTTTTGTTTAAAGTTTGATGTTAAAATCAAAGATATTGTAACTGCATCATGGTCTAAAATTAAGTTTTGGTTTTTATTTATATTCTAAAAAAAATTGAAAAACATCACATTGATATGATATTTAATCACAGATCAAGTGTTAACATAATGTAATAAAGAGCTGATTCTATCACTGGCCTACCAGTTGTTTACAAAAAGTCAACTGAATTTAGCTTTATAAAAGAGATAAACAAGAGCAAAATAATTATCTGTCATCATCTTTTAAGGGGAGATAACCCGACATCATGTCTAAAGTAGGGGAGGTTACTCTTCTACTTCCTTTGAATCAAGTAAAACATAAATTTGGGTAGATCAACATAACATGGGAAAGTCTGAATTGGAAAAAACATATTTAAATCCCTTTTATTTGGAACATTAACTTGTACAGAAAAATCTGCTTATAGACATGAAAGCACAATCCACTTATATTGAACCCATGGCAATATGTTTCATTGAAGAATTTAACCATAACATTAAAATCCACTTTTGCTTTTTAACAAAATCATTTGATTATCAAATCATCAGATGCTGTCTGACATAACCATAATTTCTAGTACAGTAGCTGTTTTCAGAAAACATTTTTCTAAATAAATCTCAACTACCCAATAACACAAAACTCATGAGATGAGGTGCTATAAATTGTACACAATGTCTGGATACACACTATACACATAGATACAAAATAGTACAAAAGTAAACTAATGAATTGTCAAGCTTGAATATTACAAAAATATTCCCGCTACTTACCCAGTATCTTCCATCATTGCTAAAGTTATTCTTGATATTACTGGGTTCTGTGTATATGTACCAGTCATAGCTTCATTCTGTAAAGAAAACAACATCAAAATACACACAAACCAGTAAAAGGCGCTAAAACTGGTATAAAACCTGACCTTGGGTTGTAAATATATTTAAATATTTAAATTTACTGGTATCAGCGTCCTTGGAGATTAACTCACTTGTACTAAGAGTATACAGTCAAACCTGACTGAGTGAAGTATCATGTCAATGAGTCTTCAGCATGATATTTCAGTAAGACAGCAATATGAATTACCATCAGTGCGCACTTCCACAAGCAGGCACTGTCTCAATATGACCTAGACATCAGTTGAAGGGATGCTAAACCCCAATAAACAAACAAACAAATCAGTCAATTTATACAAGTATACAAGGAATATCTCTATGGCCAGTTACATTGGAAATAAGATCAATATAAATTATTATTATAAAAGTTAGCAGGGATTAATTTAGGTATTGGGGGAAAGTGCCCTTTCAATAAAAATGGGAATTTTGTTACCTAGTAGGGGAAAAACACATAAGCTGACTGTCTTGTATCGGGGTATAGTGTACATTGTATGTGAATTATATGATATTTATGTGTACTATCTGTTATTTCTTAAAATAAAAGGTCAGTAAAACAAATTGCAGATATTTGTGATGAATTCTTTAATGTCTCAAGATTTTATTTTTAGCAACTTGATGAAGATTTTCTTTTCACAAGATGGCCCTGCCACCGGAGAGTAAGGTTTATCTATGACTATGTCAGAGCTTGGCTTATTTAAGACTTAATCTACATCTGTGCTTTTTTACTTGTAGTTGCGACTTGCGTGTTCACTCTCCCAAGTGCCTCCATTCAACAGTTGTACTTATAAAGCTATCGGAAGGAACTGCATCAGTTTTAGATTCCGACAGTTCTTTTACTTTTTTGGCAAACATTTAATTTATCTTAAGACTTCCCTTGGCATCTTAATCTCAGATATTTTTCAAGTAGAACCCTTCTTCGCTTGACAGCAATGATAGTAAGTATATCATTTGCTTCATGAACTCCGGGAAATAAACATTTTCAATCGTTGCTCGACAATCATTTTGTATTTACAAGGAAAAGAAAAGAACGCATATATAAATTATTGAAATATTTTTTTTGCAGGAAAAAGGGGAATTTTTGTACCTTTTTCTCGAGGGAAAGTGCCATTAAACACAGCAAAATACACCTAGATTGGTCCCTGGTTAGGTACATGTACATCTGAAATTGTTATCAATCAGTTGAAGGGATCTTAAACCCTAATGAAACAAACAAACAAACTTAATAAAGTCTTCTTCCAGTGAAGTGTGTATGTGTTGTTTGTAAGAGACAAATTAACAGGTTGCCGTTGAAACCAGTTAAAATATAGTGAAATATGCATTGGGGGGGATCTGTTAATGGCCACATGAGATGAGTGCCCTCTGAAACCAGGTGGCCACTAAAGCAGGTTTGACTGTAATAATATTGATTATTACACAAGTTAATATTTAAATATTTGCAAAACAAGCAGGAGGAAACATGTTTTATGTAAATGACATATTTACAGAACCATAGCCTGGGGGGAACCGGTAGGGGGGCAAAACATATTTTTTTGCTGCACACTTGTATTTTAATACATTTGCTGGGAATTTCGTCATAGAAAAAAAGAAAAATTAAAAACATTTCTTGGGGAGCCCCCCCCCTACCACACCAACCCTTCCCCAGCAGGCAACAACCCTGATTTACCTCAAAGATACGTTTCTCCCAATGAGTAAGAGCTGTTCCTTCAATACCCTGGTTCTCAAGTTCAGCACCCTCTAGTGTTGGGCAGTTAAAATGTCTTCTGACTTCTTCCTGTACATAATAAATGTTTTAAAATAACCATATAACTGTTAATCAATACGGTATATCATCAATTTCAAATAAAAAAAATACAAATACAAGTTTGTATAAATAGCCTCTGACTGGGAAAAAACTTCAATGTTAGATGAATTTGTCGAAGATAAAATGATCTTATAATTCTAGTAATATATTAAAAACCAGATTTCTAGTGTCGATCCTTTCATATTATTCTGGAAAAATTAATGGGGGGTCAAATTTTTAAGCATGTCAAAATACTATAAGTCGCTATCAGTGCTCACTGTCACAAGCAGACACCTTCTCGATATGACCTATAAACATGCGCTGAAGGGGTATTAAACCCCAATAAAACAAACCAACAAATAACCAGGTAAATGTGTACAATATTAACTCAATAGTGTGTATCATCCATGACAAGAATAAAAGGTAGCAAATATACTATACTTATTCCTTACCACAACTTTTGGAGTGACCATGACCTTGACAGTCCAGTTGACACGTCCTTGAGCCAACTTCCAATTATAACGAGTAACATCCCTAACAACCCTGTCTGACCACTGATAAAGGTTTAAACTACAAAATTAGATATGAACACTTTAAAATAACTAAATATAGTGGTGAAAGACCGATAGGTGGAGGAGAAACACTAAACACATACAATTTATAAACACAATAAACAGGTAAACATATAAACATGAAACACATACATGACATACATAAATATATAAACATATATGAACATAATTATAAAACTTATATAAACTGTTGCCATAGCATCTGCCAACATTGACATTATTTTTACTTTCATTGAGGTATGAAAAGAAAATATTGTCATCTTAGCCAATAGAACATGTGGAAAAACAACAGAATTAAATTAAACAGAAAGGGAGGTAACTTTCACAAAATCCAATAAAATCCAACAATCAATATTTGTAAAACTATCCTGAATTTGTCCATGTATACATGTATTTAAGATTGTCATTGTTGTAATGTACATTGTAGTTGTCAGTTTCACATGTTGTACTTACTAATTTCATGTTTATATCATTAAATATTCAGTCAATTGATACCAGTGTGGTGGCCCAGTGGTTAGGGCATTCCCTTCATGCTGGTAGACTGATGCTAGAATCCACCGTCCTGGGATCGAATCCCGGTCGGGTCAAAACCTAAGACTTTAAAATTAGGCAATCTTCCTGCTCCCTGCTAAGCGCCTAGGATTACTTGGTAAGAGGAGGACTGGTTGGTTGACTCAGTGTCAGTATAATGTGACCGTGTGAAGTTTCTGGGGAGTAATATCTCAATGAGACAGCACTATAAAGTCACCATAAGTGTGCACTGTCTCAAGCAGACAACTGTCTCGATATAACCTAGACATGAGTTAAAGGGATGATAAACCCCAATAAACAAACAAATCAGTCAATTTATACAAGTATACCATGAATACCTCTATGGTCAGTTACATTGGAATTAAGATCAATATCAATTATCATTATAAAAATAAGGTACATGTATATCCGACATTTTGAGGTTGTTTTTTCAAAAAACAAAGTTTTCAAAGTTTTCAAATACTACCACTTTGATTCCAATGGTTAAGTTCCATACATACTTGCTATTGTAATATGGTTTCCTGGTAAGGGGGTTCCTGGGCGTTAATGGAACACCATTTTTGTCATAATAAAAAGCATAGAGTCCTGCACTGAAGCCCTGAAATTACAACAAATTGGTTTAGTATCAGACAATAAGAATATGTCCACATGTTCACCTGAAACTATATATTTCCAGAATTTTGTTACTTCCTATCAAGACTCTATACGGTAAATGATAACTTATTCACAATTTTTCTTCATCAAAACGCTTTAAAACTGATCAAGTAAAATTATGTAAATCACTTCAAGGGTATTGCAAACAGTCAAGCGGTAAAAAGTACAGCCATTTATACTTAATTGAGAAATTTGCTGAAAAGCATGATTTATTTGAACCAAGGGGCAATAACTCCATCAATCCTTGTAGGATAACAGTGAATATAGAACCTGTCCAGGCTTTTATTGTATTAAACTTGTCTTGAAGTTTGAAGTTAATAGATTAACTAGAACTACCTGCATATTTCTGCACAGATGGCTTGCCCCCCTTTCTCCCAAAGCACCCCCTACCATACACCCTGATCACCAACATAATAATTCATTTTGAGAAAAAAATTGAACCCCATTACTGCATTCCCTCTTGCCTGGCCCCTAGGGGTCATATCACATGTCTGAAAGTCTTGTGCACTTCCCCATACATATATATCTACTATGTCCCAAAATTTCAAGTTCTGATTTCAAATGATGTAGAAGGAGTTAATTTTACCCCCCCCCCCCCCTCCAATGACAATATACTTAAACTTTTTGTTGTAAAATGTAGAAATCATGATTATGTTTGATTTGATATGCTGTAAGACTATACTTTAAAACCTGGCCCCGCCCCTACGGGTCATATCAAAAGTTTGAAAGTGTTGTGCATTTTTCTATACATATATCTACTGTGTCCCAAAGTTTCAAGTTCTGACCTCAAAAGGTGTATAAGGAGTTATTTTGCCCTCCTCCCCCCTATCCCATCCCCTGATCACTTTATGCTAAAAATAATTGTATAATGTAGAAGTCTTGATAATGTTTGATTTTATATGCTATAAGACTATATTTATTTCCAACCCCCATGACCCCACCCCTCTGGCCCCGCCCCTAATGGTGCATTTCGCCACTTCCTCACACATATCTGCCATGTCCCAAAGTTTCAAGTTATTATCTCAAACGGTGTAGGAAGAGTTACAGGGTAAGACAGACAGATGGACGAACAGATGCCGGAGACAATCACAATATTCCTGTGGGAATAATAAATAAGATATTGAGAAAAAAATATGTGCCTGCCAGCCCTATCGACCACCTACCCATCTTGATAACATAATACATCCCGTCTTTCGACAGGTGTATAAAAACATTTCAAAGTGATACATACGAGAGCATGAAGAATTTCGTGTTTGAGTGTTGACAGTAGCTGGAGTTGGTCATGTTTCTCTACAGTGATGGAGTCTGGACATATACTGAAGTATCCTGCCACTGGTCTGAAATTGAAAATATCCAAAATTCATGACACTCTTAATCAGTTTCTGAATTCAAAGTCAAGAAACAAATCAGAATATTTTCTGCATTCTTCACACTTCACAAGCCAAACCTCAGTTTTTTTCATTTTGTCTACTGTTAACAAGTAAAGTCAAACTTTGCTAGTAAAAGAAGATCTTCAGCCTGATACTGACACTGCAGTGTGCTTGAAATCATAACAAATCCTGCCACCTCCAGAATAATAAAAAAAATAATCTATCTTTTAAGGTCATATATTTACAAACCATATCACATGGCAGAGTAGTTTCCCCTACAGCAGACTGAGTAGTCCCCCTTTGTGTTAACCTCTACACCCCATATCCCATGACAGAGTAGGCTCCCCTACAGCAGACTGAGTAGTCCCCTTTGTGTTATCCTCTAAACACTCTATCACTAGACTGGTAACCTCCCTTAGTACCCTACACAAGCACTGCCCTGACAGAGCAAGAGAACAGGGGAGGGAACCAGTCTAACTCTATTATATGACAGAGTAGTCTCCCCTACAACTGACTGGGAATCCTTCCTCCCCAACCCATCCCCATGGGGATGTTATTTACCTGTCAAGCACTACCTCCTGTTGACAATGAGCAGCATATGCTATAGTTCTTGCTTTTTGACACCTTGATGTTGACAAGGCGGCTACATACAAAATAAAGTCTGTGTTTGTAACCCCTGGTCCAGAGTTCATGTTGCTTCTCCATAAACCTGTAAAACTGTCCCAGAAGTAGCAACGCTGTAAAACGAAATGTGAATTAATATTACATAACAACCATGATGAGAAAGAAAAGAATTCTTAAAGTGAAAGTTAACATATGTTTGGATCATGATTTATCTTTCAAAGATTTGAAAAAGTTTTGAAGACATTTGCCAAATATCCAATGCTTATTGATGTTAACATGATTAAGACGGGCAAGAATCACTATACATTTTAAATCTTTAATCAATTGCAAAGCTGATTGATATTAATCAAATTAGAGGCCAAGCACTGATTTATATCCTTTTATAAACTAGAGATGGGTCAGATCCAAGCTTTTGTTTATCTGATAGTATGATTAAATTGTTGATGATTAAATCTCACATCATTGTATTGTGTTCTATCGTTCTGTGTTTTGTTTGTTTATCTGATAGTGTTATAGCATTGTGATGATTAAATCTCACATCATGTTGTGTTCTATCAGTCTGTATTTTGTTTGTTTATCTGATAGTGTTATAGCATTGTAATGATCAAGTTTCCATGGTTACCTCCAGATGCTCTGTGGGAATGATGATATCACCACATCTTGTCACTGTGCGACAACTGCCAACACAGTAACGTGCCCCTTCTTTGTATCTCACCCCATCTGTAGTACATTGTCTGAAATAGGAATCCCATTGTAAGAATTGGGTTTGGTTACAATATGTTTCCATCTACTGGTAACTGCATAATATGTAGATAAAAATATTACTGAGTAACCTAAAGTACATGTATTAATAATCTTACAATGAACTGTTGTGATAACCATTACATACATTTAACTCTCACAATAAGTTCACGATGAGCTGGTCCACATGAAGATTTTATGTATAATTTCAGACTTTAAACTTCATTAATTTTTACAATGATTTAATATAAATACATTTAATTCTATACAACATAAGTCAAAATCTTTCTTGTTTGCTTGGATGACAGCGCAAAATTTCTGAGAGGCGCATGAGCATCTTAATTAACCATTGTGAATGTGTTGGTTAATTAAGAAATGTCTCATAAATTACAATTGTGCTGAATATTTTCTTGTCACATCAATACCTGTTAAGTCTGATGGCTGATACTGCTGGACGTACCATTAAAGTTCTCTGCCAATAGTCAACAGCCTCTCGCACAAGGCTCTGTATAAACACAAATGAGACATACAAAACAATGTACATGATTATACACTTAGACCATTCCAAGTTTTTTCTATGCTTAGCGTCCACGGGCGGGTAGGTTTTCGTTTTGAATATGAAAAACAAACACAAATTTACCAAAGCAATTTTTCCTGAAAAAATGCCGAAACGGTTATCATTTTATGTTGAATATTTCAGGAAGTGTTTTAGATGTATAATTAACAATATTCAGTGATTTTGTTCTAATTTGTTCTTTAAATGTTCATAAATTGCAATTTCCTGTCAAAATTTGTGCAAGGTCAAGTTTTTTTAGGCTTGTGTTTTTTACCTGCAGATATATATATATATATATATATATATATATATATATATATATAGCTGGGTAGGTTTTTGAAAACAAGGTGGACACTAAACAGAGAAAAAACTTGGAATGGCCTTACCTTATGATATGATAGGGATCGCAATACTAACGCTCTGATAGGATACATATCACAGTACATATTTTGTCAAAATTTCCAACAAACATTAAAAAAAAAAAGTGAATTGTATGTTTATTTACATAAACCTGGAGAAAATGCAAATTTTTTC
>JAUMGZ010212227.1:0-22354 GCA_032359645.1 Pododesmus macrochisma | reverse complement strand
AGTGGCAATATAAGAATGTTTAAACCAAATCCTACATGGGCAGCAACTCTTCCAGCCGTTTTCAACGCTGCTGGGGATGCCTTAATGGCAATACCAACAATAGTATCTGTGGCGTCAACAACACCTGCGACTATTTTGCCACCTGTTAGGGCTGCTCGGGTCACGTTTGTTCTATTCAGTTTTGAAACAACATTTTCATTAAACAGTTTTGACAGCCTAGCATCTTCGTTCAACGCTTCCTGTGCTTGTTTTAACAATTTTTTCTCGTGGAAATGTTTTCCAACTCTTGCGCCTACAGATGTCACACCACTACCCCCACTTACGCTAGCAAACACAATACCAGGTATTATGGTAAGACCAGCAGTAAAAAAGGCAGCTGCAAAACATGCTGCTGCACCGACTCCACTTACAATAGCTCCAGAAGCGCCTGCCAATCTTGAAATATCAACTCTTCGTTCCATGGTATCTAGCTCATCAGCAAGTTTGTTAAGGATTTCTATTGTAGTTGCCCTGGCTTCAAACCAGTTATCGTACCACCTAAGAGCTATCATCGTCAACTTTAACTTAAGATGTAGTTGTCTCTATTGTATATACTCTATTTAGATATCTGAATAAGATTGAAACAACATGTAACGTACACATAGGATAAAGAAGATAAAACACCTACATGTTGCAACAAGTTTACCTTTCATAAAATTTACTACGTTTTAATTTTTAGAAAACATGATTTGAATGTCAAGGTGCACTGCTATGGCAATATATAAGATTATACAGGTAAATTACACACACCGTAGAAGGATATACCGCATTGCCACTAGTAACATATAACATGAATACACGTATAAAAAATCAACTCTTATTAAAAATTATATTTATTGGTGTCATGTTTCAGTTCATAAATTTGTATATTTATCACCTGGGTGGTTGCTTCTGCTGGTGGTATGCCCCGAGAGTAACTATCACCCAGTAGTGTTTTGCTTACCATCATTGTTATACTGAACCTTATCTTCGGGCGCCAATGCAGTGTGTAAATCACTCCCTTATTTGTTCACTGTTCATTACACTTTTCTTTCAGTTATTTCTGAGGACCTTTAAAATGATTGCGTTTGATGAAAATGATTGCTCGCCTGCCTCCCTGCCTGCCTGTCTGTCTGTCTGTCTGCCCTGCCCTGCCGCCTGCCTGCTCAGCCAGCTGGCTGTCTAACTTGACATATCGTGACCCACGATAATATTAATTAACACAATCCTTATACCCACAGAGTGTCGTTACATAAAGACAGCTGTAGGCTATGACAGGTTCAATATAATTAATAGGTACTTCCTTAGTGCAACAAAGCATGTTTTTGACACTAAGGATTACCACGCTTGTTACGTTAGTGTAACAAAGCATGTGTAACAAATAGTACATTTGTTGCACTAAGGGTTAAAGTGGTAACCCTTAGTGTAACAAAACAAGCTTTGTTACATTAAGGGTTGAAGTATGGGTTGCAGTGGTAACACTCAGTTTAACAAACAATACACGTTTTTACACTAAGGGTTACCAATGCAACCCTTGTTTTTAATTCATAGATAAATTAAGAAATATGGACAATAAATTACTTTTAAATCATCACTCAGAGATCAATCCAAATTTTCTGAAACAAATATTTTACCAAACAGAAAACGTTTGTTAAGACGGCAAATAATAAACGATTCACTATGCCCTCTTTGTAAAACTGAAAAATACTATTATCCACTAGTTGTTGTCTGTAAAGCAACTGACAACGCGTGGAATTACATATCAGTATTTTTTAAACAAGCCGGTATAGAAAACAACATTATAAACCTATATAAGCATATCATTCTTAGATATAAAATATGTTATGACTACTTTGACATCAACTATATCCTAACAGTACTTGGTTACATACTATATAAATGTTACAGTATAAGTCATAACATAGAAAGTGAAATAAATGTTATCAATATCTTCAAAGCAGATATGGCCATGAGGATAAATATCATGAAATACGATAATATATAATTATCGCCATTGTTGATAAAGCTTAAACACTTAATTTAATGACATTTCATCTGTGTTATGCATGCATGTACGTGTTAATATATATCATGTATTAAGCTTGTGTGAATTAAAGAAATTTTTTTTTAAAGAAGAATAGGAATAAAATGTCTATGAAGGAATTGCACGGAAATTTCACAAATCGATAATCTTTTAGCCGATAATTCATATTTCGTCAAAAAGTAATTTCTTCTTCTTTTCGTTCAATTTAACCGAATCATTATTATTTCTGTTTTGGTTTATAAGCACAAATAAATACATTAATAAAATTAACCGATATTTTCAACCTTAATCACTATTAAACAAAAAATTTAACTAAAACAATTGTCATAACTACTATATATAACAAAAAGAATTTACTATACATAATGCCATATATCATAATTCCCTTGAAAATATTAAGTAAAATTTTATGATGTAAACAATTCAATAATGTTTTCAGTAATAACAGTTTTTGGTACCCACAGTTTTTTCATCTTTTTTCCTTTTTTCCTTCAAATGTGAAGCAGTACAGTTGCAAAAACAGAGACCAACAAAATCAAAACAGCACCAATTACCACAGCGTCAACACACAAAGTACAAATCTTAATCAAAAATCCGGACCAGACAACAAAAACAGAAACGAAGGGAAACATCTATAAACGCAGGAAACTTCATGAACTTTCACAAAAACGAAAGCTGAGATCAGGTGTTTGGGACTAGTGAACGTTTACAAATGGTCATCGGAAAGACAAAATGAACTAATTCGTGTGAGGAACGGTTTTACTTTGTCTTCAATTAAGATGATAGCACCTGTTCGTTTTAGTGATATCATCTATTCATTTTGGTCATAACACCAAATGAATAGGTAATTTCAACAAGCTAAATAGGTGATATTCCTCCTTTGATTCTTAGCAGGCGATGTTATGTCATGGTACCCAGTTATGTGACCCACTGCTTTCCCCATAGATCTACACTGTACTCGTACATATGTTTGATGATCCTTTATGCGGGAGAAAGGCTCCGGAAACCAAATTTCGCTATTGAGGTCAAATGTAAAAAAAAACCAAAAGTCGCAGTCACCAATTTTTGGTGTGCGGCCTTCTTTAGGTCTTCTTATTCACAACGTTTAATTATACCATTTAGTGTAGGATATGCTCTAAACACCAGTTATTTTCAATTTAGATTCGAGATCAAAGTATAGGTCAAAATAAACTACTGTATACAACAAACCTTTTTTGTTTGATGATCCTACGTACAAAATAGTACGGAAGACATGCTCAGAAAGCCGTTTTCACCTTATAAAAGTCAAAGTATAGGTCACAGTCATCTACATTTAGTATGCTACACTCTGTCGTTCCAAGATGTAACCACACATGGAAGTTTGTTGATCCTATGCGAAATGGAACGGGGGATTCCTCAGAAAACCGTTTTCACTTTATTAAGGTCAAATGTCAAAATATAGATCAAATTGATCTTCATTTGGTTCATGACAAACCGGCTTCCTAATATGTAAACACACACACAAAGTTTGATGACACTACGTGAAAAAGTACGGAAGAAATGATCCGGAAACAAAATGATAATAAATACATAACACAACACCCCCGACCCCACCCCCTTCATAGAGTTAGATGGGTTGAGGGAGTCGGGTTTGCTGTCATATAGGCAGCTTCTTTTTTTAACAATGCATTTAATATTGAACTAAACTGAACATACCGATGGACGAGCAGACCTTCCCAGCGTTTAGTACCTACCATCTAATGCCCTCACAGTTTACGCATGCATGCATTGCAGCAAGGCTCCACTGCTTGTTATATACTTGTTACACTAAGGGATGTGTTTACGACCCCTGGTGTAACCAAAACTGATTAGGTAAAACACGAAGAGTTGCGATTGCTACCCGTGAAGGAATTTTGTTATACTAAGGGTTGCCACGCATGTGTATAGCAGGAAACGCCTACTCATTCGCGAACTCCTGTGTAGCAGGTGTAACAACAACCGTTAGTGTTACAACAATCGTTAGTGTAACTATATTTAAAATTGTTACACTAAGGGTTGCAGTCGCAACCGCTAGAGTAACAATTAAAAAAAACGTGAAACTAAGGGTTGCAGTCCCAAACGCTAGTGTAACAACAACCGTTGGTGTAACATTTATTTTTTTTAATTGTTACACTAACGGTTGACACTGGTGATACTTCAGTTAACTATAGACAGAGCCGACCGTTATTTTTACAATTAATTTCGACAAGGTATGGACTTCAGTAGGCACAACATGTCCGTAACTTGGGTATCATAACAGGCGAGGCAGGGGTTCTGGACGAAACCCGTTTGGGGGTCTAGAGGGGAAGCCTGGGTTTTGGCGTTTTAAAGACGGGAAATTATCATCAAGTTAGAAATAACAAAAAACTTCTTGAAATTTAAGACTTTACATATTCTTTGAGTTATTAAAAACTTAGAGCAGAGAAATTGTATGTATTACAAAATGTCAAAATATGATATCTAGCAAAATTTCAGTCGAAGCTATTTTAACAAGAGATAGTACTTGTAGAGAGGAGGAAACGGGTAAATCTGGGGATTAATTATTCAAGACCAAGGTTGCAGGTGCATTCAAAACATCAAATGTCTGTTTAACATTATTTATTTTATTTGGATTTAAAGCCCGTTCAATTGATGTTTTGGTCATACCGACACGGTGTCTGCTTTTGATGGCGACTTTATAGTGCTGTCTCGCTCACCTAACACCGAGGCAAATAATCATTTTCATACATATAAATACCGAGCGCTTAACAGGGTACGATACAATTACCTGATTATAACGTCTTGTGTTTGACGTGGCCGGGATTCTAGCCCCCTCCTTCCACATCACAAAAACCTACCAATGAGTTACTGCGTCGGTAAATTCGTAACCATTCATGATGAAACATAGTTCCCAATAGAAAGTACATTTTTTTATTAAAAAATTTGGTCGAAAGGTCAAGGTAAAAAAAAATCGAAATGTTCTTTTCTCTATATCTTCTTATTGCAATTTCACAGGAACTATAGATATTCATATGAGATATAAGGGAGGCGTTTTATTTACCTTGATATTGAGGTCAAAGTCAATGGCAAAGAGGTCAAAGTATACTTTTCCCTGTAATTTCTTACACGATTCACCTAGAGTCTTCATATAAAAAGTGAAGGAAAGTCTTATCAAGGCCCTTTATTGACATTGATACTGAGGACCATACTTTTCTTATTTCTGCTTCCTGTATTCACCTATAGTCTTCATATTAAAACCGAGGAAAGTTAAGGGAAGGTACTTCATTGACCAAACCTGGAGGCCAAATATTAAGGTCAAAGTAAAACCTACCAAAACGTATACCTCGTTAAGATTTCCTTGAACTGTGCATGCTGATCAAGGGACATGCACAATTAGTTGAAATATGTCAGAGGCAACTGTTTTGAAATTATTCTCATGAAATCTAGCTGTTTGGTGTATTTTTTACTTTTAACATTATTAAACAATTTTAGACAAAGTATCTCCGTAAATCAGTTCAATGTGAGCATTAAGACCCGTTCTGTGTTTCTTGTTTTCAATTTCATTTTTGTACTGATCAAAAGCCATACGGCTTATATACTGATGGTATCTGTAGACATTCTATGAATTGGTGTTCACAATAACCGTCCATGTATCATGAAAATATTATTATCGAGAGGGTGTGACTTTGTTCTTGTTTTGTACTATCAATTGTCCTTACTTAAAGATACGTAGTCATAATGTAAACGTTAAACCGGTAAAGGATCCTATATTGAGGAAGAAAAGTTGAACGACCTTATTCAGAACAAAATTCAATAAGAATTGACACTATGTTAAACTGGTTTATATTCTTAATTACACAATTCTTTGTCGATGTTAATAATGCCAATTCAGAGAGTTTTGAATTGCCGTTACTGTCTGTAGTGATAAAGATGTACTTGTTGTGCCCACTAGTCGCCTATTAGTGTAACGGTTGCAGTGTTGACCGTTAATGTGACAATTGTGACCCTAAGGGTTGCGGTGTCGCCCGTTAGTGTAACAATTGTGACAATAAGTGTTGCAGTGTCAACCGTGGCCCGTTAGTGTAACAGTTGCGACACTTAGGGTTGCAGTGTCGCGCGTTAGTGTAACAATTTGCAGTATCGCCCGTTAGTGTAACACTAAGTGTTGCGGTATCGCCCGTTAGTGTAACAATTGCGACAATAAGGGTTGCAGTGTTGCCTGTTATTGTTACAATTGTGACACTAAGGGAGGCGGTGTCGCCCGTTAGAAATAATCAGTGAGCAAGTCTCACAATTAGGCAAGTGATTCAATCGAAAAGGAATAAACAGTCTTACCTTTAATCAAATGGTTTATATAAAGTACTAAAAGGCCATGTCTGCCATTAGCATCACTACAATTCCCTCTTGTGTGTTCGCAGTGTCGTAATACATCTGTGTACCAAATTTGAACGAAATCGGACAATGTTGAATAAAGACCAATCAGAGGCTAACACTCGGTAACCACAGCAACGGATACTTTGAAAACCTTCTCGTGCCGTCTACTTGTTGACTTTGATAATCCCTGCAAATTGGGTGACATATTGGTGAATATTTTTTTAGAAAAGCGACGGAGGAAGAAAAGTTACTGGAAATAAAAATAATTATAATGACTGGAGCTCCGCATGTCGTACAGGGCCACCGCAACAAGCAATAGCAAATGTCATAAAGTCTTCTGCTCACTCAATGCATAGCCAATCAGATTGTCAAAAAATAATATGCGGTTGAATTCGTAGTGTCCTGATACATCTGCATACCAAAATTTGAACAAAATCTAACAATGTTGCATTTTGACCAATCAGAGGCCATGATATGCGATCGAGTTCACAGAGTCTTAATTCACGTGTATACCAAATTTGAACGAAGTCAGACAATGTTGAATTTCGACCAATCAGATGCCACCTAGCTGTAACCATGACATCAAATATTTTGAAAATCTTACTGTGTCGTCTACATGTTTAGACGTTCAGAAAATGTTCTCTGTTATACATTTAAGAGGCACCCCCGGAGTCCATTGATCATTTCGGCATCTTAATGTTATGTTTTATTAAACCTCTGCCCAGTGATCAGTTATGTAAAGTTTGGTCAAAATGTGTTCATCAATATACGAACACATGCGAAATATCAACGACGGGCGATGATGTGTGACGGCAACGATGTACGACGATGGACACATTTAAGCAAAAGTCAACACGGACATTGTCCAGGTGGATAAGAAATACTGATGTTCATCCAAATATAGCTGAATTCTTCCAATCTACTTTCATGACAACAAAATATTGTAATTGCTCGTTTTTGACATTTATGAACACGTACGGGTGACATCGTACATATTCACACCGTTAGTGTTACAATTTTAGTATAAACTAACGGTTGTTGTAATACTATTGGTTGCAACACACCTGGTTTCACTTCTAGTTCTTTTATATAAATTTCGTTTTTATGTCATACATTGTAATAATATTTTTGTTCTTTGTCTACGTCTTTTGAATATCTTCTTTGTTGTTCGTGTTCACTACTTTAATAAGTATCTTTATGCTGTGCTCATATAGGGTTGATATGTTTCAAGTATGTTATCGTTAAGACACAGTCAGTCTAACAAAGTCACTGTTCTGTATATTAAATTTACTCTTTTGATTTTGAGAAATTCTAAAAATTCCTAATTTAATCAGATATGGACCACATTTCTTAACATTTAGCTCGTCAAGTTACACACCACTAAGGTGTTTCTTAGTAACTTAGATACGCGTACATGACACTATTTCTCGGAAGTTGTTAACCCTATCCGTATCAGGTAAAACATACGTGTAATAACACACACAATCATCTTAAGTTTAAGTGAATAGATACAAGTACGTAAACAATTCTTGGAAGACGTTTTATCTATCCATAAAAGGAAAACATGTCATATGCTCGCTCTGTCTGAAATGTAATCTCTTATCATGCACACATAATCTATGTCTGGCTGCTACTGGTGGTGACTTTTTGATGAAGCTAGTGTTTGTTTTTCAATAACCTTTGTTCTGTTGATTCAATATATTATGCTTACTTGATACGGTTTTAGGTTTATTTGTTTAATCTTAAGGAAAAGCCACGATCCATACAACTCAGTTAGTAGGCTTTTCTTAACTATATTAGTTTACTTGTAAAAGACAAAGGATAGCTTTGTTTCACGTTTAATACACATTGATATGAACACGTTTCATTTATGCAACCCAAAGGACTTGTGTATAAGTAGCATTATCTTTTATTTTATAGGAGATATATACTCGACAAGTTCTTTTGGTACATATGTAAAAATTGTGCAGTAAAATGCATGAGATTATGAAAGAAACTCGACAATAATACAAAAAAGGCAATCTGAAACATGCCTCTGATAAATATGATATTTATAAGAAGAAAGAGCCAATACTCTGTGAAAGACACCCACGTTCCAAACCCCAGATTGTGCTCGAAGCTGCTGTCATTAATGGACGCTATAGAGTAAATTAATTTGGAATAGACAAAACTTCGGTAAATAAAAGCTACAGAGTGAATGTTCACTCCATTCACAAATGTATACTAGAATTGTTTATCATTACAATTTCATTTTACGAACTTTCAAACTGAAACGAACCGCCAATGAATATTAAAAAAATCTATGTGTAAGAAGATCTTATCATTGATTTCAGGCTTAGCTACGAATCACCCGTCATAAACTGGAGCTCAAAACGAATTAAGAATAGACAAGACCGAGGCAAATCAAATCTATTGAGCCAGTAGGAGATCCCACAATTACCGACAAATCACACCCAATCAATTCTATGAAAATGTCCTTGTCAACAAAAAAAATAGGGGTATGTATGGTTGGAAAAATAATCTTTTAACGTGTTCCCATGGACAGCTGCTGTGTCGACACAAGGTATGCCTTAAAGTAAACGTTATAATACATCTATAAAATGTAATCAGACAAACCAACGGACGCACTAACAATTAAAACAAGAGGCTCATTGGGTATAAACCTCCACTTAGATACATTAAGAATGTAAGAAAATCCTGAAAATAGATTGATTGACGATAATTTAAAAAAAAAACCAACAAAGCCAGTATACACTGTATATTACTAGCTTTCAATCATAAGTTATTTTACTAACCCAAATTGCTTTGTTATATACAACGAACATCTGTCAAATAAGTTCAAGGTTTCATGAAACAGATCAGCTAATCATGAGAAGAAATTTAAACAAGAAGCCCATTGGGCCTTAACCTCCACCTGGATACATTAACAGTGCAAACATATCTTTAAACTAAATGTCAAGGAACATCTACATAGAATTTTCTGAAAATCTGATCAACGGTTCTTGATAAGAAGTCAAAAATGTCTAAGTCAATCGAAAGCAAGGACGGCCATATTGGATGGAATTTGGCAACATCAAACACAATTCTCAAAGGATGCCATGCAAAGACATGCACATTACGTTTCATGAAAAGCTGACCAACGGTTCTTAACAAGAAGTCGAAAATGTCTCAGCCCATCAAAAGCCAAGGTGGCCATATTGGATTGAATTCGGCAAAATTGAACACAGTTCTGAAAGGGGACCATGCAAGCAACATGCTCATCACATCAAGTTTCGTAAAAATATGAACAACGGTTCTTGACAAGAAGCTGAAAATTCCTCAGCCAATCAGAAGCCACATCGGCCACATTAGATGAAATTACGCAAAATCGAACACTAGTCTGAAAGGGGGCCATGCAGGAAATATGTACAGCAAGTTACATGAAAATCTGACCAACGATTCGTGACAAAAAGTTGAAAATGTATCAACCAATCAGAAGTCACGGTGGCCATATTGGATTGAATTCGGCAGACTCGAACATAAATCTGAAAGGGGAACATGCAAGGAACATTCACAGCAAGTTTGGTAAAAATTGCCTCAATAGTTTTTGAGAAGAAGTTTCAAAGTTGAAAGTTAACGACGACAGACGGATTGGTTAACGAAAAGTCCACATGGACCTTGAAAAAGTTCAGGTGGACTAAACAAGTTTCATTCAATCAACGGCCACGATTGCAATTCTATTGGATTCAATGGTTCATGAAAAAGAAGCAATGGAGGTCATACTGGATGCAATTCACAATTATCAAACCAAATCTTCAAAGAAGTCAAACAAGGAAAACTCAGCCAATCAGAAGACGGGACAACCATATTGGATGAAGTTTGGCAACGTTATATCTGAAAGAGAACCATACAAGGAACACTCACACGAAGATTCATAAAAATCTGATCACAGTTCTTGACAAAAAGTAGAAAATGTATTAGCTAATCGGAAGCCAGGGCGGCCATACTCAATGGAGCATAGTAACGTC
Source organism: Pododesmus macrochisma (assembly GCA_032359645.1). Classification (NCBI taxonomy): domain Eukaryota; kingdom Metazoa; phylum Mollusca; class Bivalvia; order Pectinida; family Anomiidae; genus Pododesmus; species Pododesmus macrochisma. Next base: position 11,914 of record JAUMGZ010212227.1, on the reverse strand, counting down.
TACATCAACTTTGTTAAAATATGACAATCGATTTTTCAAAAAGAGTGGAAAGAGTTTCCTGCCAATCAGAAGCAAGGATGGCCAAATTTGGAATGAGTTTGGCAGCATCGGACACAAATCTGAAATGGGACCATGCAAGGAACATGTGAATCATGCTTCATGAAAATCTGACCAACGATGTTTGAAAAGAAGTCAAAAATGTCTCAGCCAATCAGAAGCTACGGTGGCCTTACTGGATGGAGTTCGGCAACGTCGGGCACAGTTCTGAAAGAGTTCAATGCAAGAAACATCTATAGCAAGGTTCGTGTAAGTCAGACCAACGATGTTTGACAAGAAGTCGAAAATGTCACAGCGAATCAGAAGCCACGGCGGCCATTTTGGATGGAATTTTACAACATCGGACACACTTCTGAAAAAGGACCATGCAAGGAACATTCACAGCAATCTCGGTCAAATTGCCTCAGAGGTTTTTGAGAAGAAGTTTAAAATATTTGAAGGAACAAAGCATACAGTGAAAGAGAACAAAGGTTTGATAAACACAAAAAGAAAGCATACAATGAATGGGAACACAGATTTGTTGAACGAAAGTAGAAAGCATAACGGTGAATGGGAACATAGGTTAATTGAACGAAAGTCAAAAGCATAACATAGGTTAATTGAACGAAAGTCAAAAGCATAACAGTGAATGAGAAGAAGGGTTTGTTAAACGAAAGTAGAAAGCATAACAGTGAATGAGAATAAATTTCTGTAAATGAAAGTAGAAAGCATAACATCGAATGCAGAGGTGTTAGACAAACAGTTATCACATGAATTCCTTCAATAATTCATAACTTTTTTTTAACATTATTTTAAACAGAGATCTCAATAACTGTTTTGGTAAAAATATTAAAAAGCCATGAGCATGCATCCCATAAGCCTGGTTTCTGCCTTCTCATTATGATCATCACAGACACGGGAAGGCAGTAGTCAAGCTAGTTTCCCATGCATAATTTACAATATTCGTTATACGCTAAAATATAAAACCAGAAAAAAATACTTTTATCGTTTGCATGTTTTAACGGTTTTTCTATAAATATTCATATTGTTTATGCTTATCTGTTATTGGATGTTTCAAAGACGATGTTACGTGAAGGAAGATCAAGGCTTACCCAGAACAACACTATGCAAATGAGAGGAGCAAGGACGTTACATTCTCCCCGTATTAGTTTGTTTTAAAGCAACAAACTTTCAAACTTGTCAGTTCATAAGGAGTAAATTTAATAACATTCACAGTCATTTAACAGATTTGACATTAAGCAAATGAACAAGCTTTTACGATATTAAATATCATCAAACGCACACACCACTACGCTGGATTGGCACACATGGCGACTCTACATTACATAGTATTGTCTTTAACATTCATTGTGTGGACACGTGCCTGTAAGGACAAATTTGAGTGTTTTTCGAAAGCACGGCGAGGTCGCTTTGTCAACGGAGATGTCCTCAAGGAGAGGAACGTGATAAGGTTTAGCGATTGTCTGGGCGACTGCGGACGTCATAGCGACTGCAAAGCACTAAATTATAATAAATTTACTGGAAAGTGCGAGTTGATGGATAACCACTACCAGAGAGCGGACGAAATATCTCTTGATTCTGACGACAAACATTTCATAAACAGTGTAGCCCCAACCACACCAAAACCACAAGTATGCGTTGAAAAGTCTTGTGGGCATGGAGAAGTGTGTTATGAATACAAGCAACGTAACAGAGTTTGTCTTCCGGAATGTGGTGAAACTCCAATACCGTCTGGTGGTTCAGGAATTACGTACGTGTTCAATGATGTTGGTCAAAAGAGAACGACCAACTGTCCTGTTGAGCAAACAAATGTTGGGAACACAGAGCGAACTTGTTTGTCAAATAAAGCTTGGACTCCTCTAGAGTGCCTTGAAGTGTGTCACTTTTGGTTAGATTGTTCATCGTGGATAGATGATGAACGTTTTTCTGAGAGATACTTCACAAAGATGAATGCGGACTACCTGTTATTTAACGGTAAAGATGTATCGCTAGGAGAAAAGGCAGCAATCCATACCGCGATCACTATCCCAGCCAACGAGCAGGTGTGTCTTTCTTTCGATTATTCGATTATTGGTAACTCTAAAATGGGAGCACTCTACGTGAAAACTCTGATTGGAAGAAACAGTGTTTTGACAGACGAAGTAATGGTGACTGACGGTAGCCAAGTCCTCGATTGGTCGCCATACACAAAAACGTTTTCTCCTAAATCTAAAAACTACAAAATCTACATAATGGCAGTAAGAGATCTAGATGGGGATGATTTTCAGATAGAAATAGACGATGTGAAATTGGAGTATTGTGCATCGAATTCAGACAGCTTTCGACAGAGTGAAATGGAGTAAACAGTACACAGAGTAATGACATAGCTATCGGGGGTGGCGTCGTGCATGCTTGCGTCGTGTTTGTGAATTTGTTAAAGTTTGTTCATCATGGATAGATGATAAAGCCACAAAGACACAATAAATCAACTTCTCACATAGGATCTAACAACTACAAAGAACATACTCTGTTTTTTTAAGCAACAGGTGTACAGACCCGTAGAATCAAAAACCGCTACTTTTAGACTACTGTTAAATACACTTTGAGTAGAGAGAAGAGTATACACCGATAATCGTGTGCGTTCTTCTAACACATTATATTATCATTCTTTCTGACAAAGTCTTGCTTAAAGTTTTTAATAGAAGTTCCTGATGTTTCTTTTTTTAGTTAATAAATGTATATTAGGTTATTTTCTCTGCGTGCGTCCCTCGTTTTCCTTTTTGTTTTTGCCCATGTCCATGGCCTTATGGCTTTAGAATATCAGACCAGGTCCTCGCGATATGGTGAGCGTTTCCTGCTACACATGTGTCACCCGCCGCGATGCTTCCGTGTCATTCCGGTTCATGGCAACCCTTTTTACTGTTAAAAAAGAAGCATTTGTCACCATAAGAATATGTCACTTCCGTAGTGACGAAAGAGCAAAGGAGAAAAACCATTAACAGGATAGAAATAGAAACAGCAGCATTATCACGAACGCAAAGCAGTAAAGATAGTGCGACAAGGAGTAACCTCTCCCTCCTACATATTATATTAAATTATATAATCAATAAAAGACAGACAGACGACTGACTTATTAGCCATTAAGAAAGGAGGGGTCAATTAGTCACGCACACAAATTTTTAATAAAGGTAAGTATGAAGCCAAATAAATGACTGGAAGTTCAGAAACTCAAACTAAGAAACACCGATAGAAAAGGTCGTTACCGCGACCTTTCCAAGCAGCCAATCAGCGAAGCGCCTACAGACGTCGGTAGTGCATGTCCTTTCGAATTCATAAGGCTTTAACCGCGTCTCGTGTATGTCTCCGCTTCAAAACTAAGAGTCTTATTTATATGGTAGAAATGGCTTGACAAATGGTGACAAATGGTCCAAACACCTCCCTTAGAGTGAACTGTAGAAGTAACATTTGTGTACAGTGTGGGCTTTCGTTTATTCAAAAAGAATTACGCAGTACTTTGATTATCGATTCGTTGGTAGTCAAGGTAACAATTTTGAAATATTTCAAATATTGTTTGACTTGACTGTATTTTCAGTTGTAAAATATTTGAAATATTGTATAAATTGACTGTGTTTTCGGTTGTGACATATTTGAAATAGTTGTGAAAAATTTTAAATATTTAATAACTTGTCTATGTTTTTGCTTGTGACATATTTGCAACATTGTATAACTTGGCCGTATTTTCAGTTGTGACATATATGCAACATTGTATAGCTTGGCCGTATTTTCAGTTGTGACATATATGCAACATTGTATAGCTTGACCGTATTTTCAGTTGTGATATATTTGCAATATTGTATAGCTTGGCCGTATTTTCAGTTGTGACATATAAGCAACATTGTATAGCTTGACCGTATTTTCAGTTGTGATATATTTGCAATATTGTATAGCTTGACCGTATTTTCAGTTGTGATATATTTGAAATATTGTATAACTTGACTGGGATTTTTTTCGTTGTGACATATTTGAAAATATCTACGCGGAAGTTTTTTCCCATTTTCTAGGTAACCTGCAGAATAACAATTTTGTTCATAAGATATTTTGAAGATGAATATCATGCTTCCGACTCGCATATCAATTCTTAAAAATACGAACTCTTTCTTCTGTTTAGGAGCAGTACATTTCTGCTGTTCATTTACATGTACAAGCATAGGATCATAATTCTAGATCAGCGTTTGATCCCCGGCTTGCTAATTTTTTTGTTGGGCTAATTCAGATATATAAATGACAAACTGGACAATTCCTTAAAACTAGGAATCATCTCAAAAGTAATTTAATATGAAAACTTTGAATTTTGTTAAGGCGCTGCTCTTCTTTTTTACTATATGGTTAATCAATAATCTCAAATGTACCATTATAATGATGCCCTACTAGTACCTGTGTCTGTGTAAATTAGTTGTGGGCTTTATAAGACTTAGTTTTTTGTTTTATGGGGTTTATCGTCTGTTCCAACACATTTCAAGGTCATATATTGATAGTTTCTGCTTGTGACAGTGCACACTGATTGGGGCTTTGTGACGTGACACGGGATCGAACCCACGACCCTCGAGACACGTACAAGATATCGACTTGCTTTTCAACTGAATTAGATAAAAAAAAAACTTATGGTACGTTTTATCATATGACTCGCTTGTTTTTTTCAGTTTAATAAAGCATTTTATATTTTCAACTTATTTCATACGCGCCATAATCCCTAGCGCGATTTTGATTGGACGACCTCATTACTTGGTTTATGTATCAATGCGCAATGTAAACTGAACTACGTTTATTTCCTACAATTTGAAGTAATGTCGGATACAGCTTTTTTTCGACCAACTCTGTTGTAAAGATTGACAATCAGAGAGTCGCGGTTATTATCATAAATAAGAAATAACTAATGTGACCATATGCAATGTGATTATATCGACTTTTAGATCAATCACCTAGCCGATCGAGTGAACATATTCGATACGAATACGGGGATGAATGAAAGGCAGACGATTCACGCAAGTCATGGTGACTATTGTAACCCTCACACCCAGTTTCCTACAGTATTGGTATACATTTGTGTATTATTAGTTATACGGGTCTTTCTCAGGGTATATGGTCTCAGGTTCCATGTCAAGATTTTATGTACGCTGCGCCGAAGAGTACATAAAATCCTGACATGGAACCTGAGACCATGTACCCTGCGAAAAACCTGTAAAACGAATTTGTCATACTGCAAAGCCAAGATAACTTTGAATGAGATTTATTTCAACAACGTTATGCCATGAGAACTTTGGAAGAAATGATAGTTTTGAAAGAGTTATTTCAACAACTTGCAGCTTTATTATATAACGTCATGAAAACAGATAACATTTCTGTTAAACTTCGTATTTTTTTTTATTTGTCAGATTATAAACAAGAAATTGCAGCAAAGCTGCTGGCCGGGATACGCTAACATTACAATTTTTTAATGTTATTTTTATATAACTTAAAAAATTATTTATTTATTTATTTATCTAAATATTTATTGACAGATTTAAATGTTAAATCGTCATGAAAACAAAAATCGAAGTTTGTCACAGTGACATACACATCTCGTTGTTGACTCAGAGCATCCTTCTATATATATAGATATAAACTTATTTGAATCTAAACTGTCATTTATTTGTTACCCAATCTCTCCCAAAAATCGCTTTCACCTCCCTTCGACACAAAATTCAAAGATAGACTTAGTCGAGACTTAGTCGAGGTCCGCGTATTCGATGAACAGTTCTTGGCATTGCATGCATTAGACACCGCCAAGTAACGCGTGACTTTACGCGCCCTGTGTAATGACGTCGTTTGCCTAGGAGCATTCTATTTTTACCCCAAACTGGTTTTGACTCCAAGAACTTTTCGTGTAAAAATGAAATATTTTGGGGGAAAATCTAGAATAAGCATAGGCAATCGGAAAACAGAAAAGAGTACTATTTACATATAAGATTTTATATTTTTGTTTATCACGGGCAAAGTGCAGCATTAAGACGAGACGAAGTGAGATTTCCCAGAATGCTTCATCAGATTTCGTTTTCACATTTTCCGCTAATTAGCGAAAACAAACTAAGCCCCCCGGCAACACCAATGTTACGGACGCGGGCTTCGCCCGCGAAGGAGCTTTGACAAAAGGAAAGGAAGGGAAGCGGCGACAGGAATGGTAAAGCAAAGCAATAAGGGATATGGATAGTTCAGAAAGAAGGATGAGCCCATACAACGGCGTTTCCGCCTACACTTCTATCGAACTTTGCAAAGGGGGTCTTTATCGTGCCATATGTTAATATTCCCTGTACAAGGGACCTCCAGTTTAGCGTCCCCTCTGAAGGACGTGTTGATCTTTGTGTGGCCTCTTCCTTACAACCTGTGTGACTTGAGTGACCCTACAAGGAACTTAAGTTCCGCCAGCATAGCTATACAGGTCATCGAGACACTCAAATTTCAAAACCGCTATAAAGCGTCAAGAACCGGGGAAGGAAAATGTTTTTTTGTTTTCCTCCAATATATTGTTTGTTTATTGATGGCCTGTTTCAGTTTACAATAATTATGGTTATTACTGAGCAACCAACTTGTTAGCAAAATTTACAATAGACAAGATCTACATAAATCAAGTCTAATGAGTCAAAGGGATGAACCGACTTGGGGACCTAAAGATTCGGACAAATACTCTACAAGAGAGGACTTTTGTACAATGTGGAAGTGTACGCTACCAAAACAAAACCTTCACGTTCAGTTTGAAATAAGACTTTACAATCATAAACTTGTAATTGCATGTTTTGAATTATGACCTCATTGATAATTGTATATATGTAGGGGTCCCCACACTCATTGCATGTGGCCTGCAAAAAACAAACGTCAGTTTTTAAGATAAAGCTGATGTTTAGAAAATAAACGCTGACTCCATAATATCAAAACTAACAGGCAAAAAGTCATATAGCTCAACATTTTAGTTTAACGTTTTGTTGCGGCAGCACTTGACTATGTTTTTAATGTTGTTGTATGTGCTGTTAATGCTATATAATGCTGGTGTTGTCCATGGCCGTCAGTCCCTATGTTCCAGATATTTTCCTTACTAAATTTGAACTAAAAGTCGTTTTCGTTTGTATTTCTTCGCAAACTTCTTCTTCACATACTGCAAAGCTTATAGGCATCGTTAGATATTGATTTTGTTGGGAATTCTCCGAGTTTCAAAATGACATTTATAAACTAATAAGTCTTCTTTCCAACTGTGTTACTTACTGTTCCTTATTTACATAGAAGCCAAAAAAGGCTTTGTCTGGAACATGTCTAGATAGATAATAAAAGAACTTCAAATAACGTCCATCGTAAAAGTAGCTTGACCTTTTATTTGTGTTTTGAAATAAAACACAAAACAGTTATGTGTTAGCTATCGGGATAAGGAGGAGAGGGGCACTTATATCAAGTAACGAGACATATTCTATTAAGTTATGTTCAAGTTCTATTGCTGGTTTAACACGATTCCAACTAAGGCAAGCAACGAAAGCGATTACACACAAAATAGGTTTAAATAATATGTTAACACGAACAAAATTAAGTGCCTAAAGTCTTACACGCCTCTAATGTAGAAATAACAATACAAAATTAGAAAATTAAAAAAATATATATATCCTTCTGTTATGCGGTCATTCATAATCATGATGCTTTTTCCAAAGTCAGCAAACAACACTCTTTTCTCAACCCCCACCCCCTGCAAAAGTGTACATCATCCTTTATAATACCTCGGTTTGTTTTATTATACAAATATTTCACTTAGGTTTTTAGAAATGGGTACTATTATAACATATAACTAATTATAAATCTTATAATACAAAGATGGGGACATTTAAACAAAAGGAACACAGTTCAAATGTTTAATTTATTTAATTTTTCACTTTATTGTTTTGTGGTCTGCCTCTTCCAAGTTTATGCCAATTTTCATTTTGATGTTTTGTATTTAAAAATCATAATCGTTTATGTTCTTTTTTATCAGTCATGTTTCGAAATGAAGACTTATAAAATAGTAAAGCATGTGTTATTTCTCTTGGATGTTTTTTAACCTCGTTTAAGCCAAAGAAACATCAGTAAAAGGATATCGCATAAATACATAAGTTAAATTGAATGCTTGACTGTGTCGGTGCAGCATTAATATCAAAAACCTAAAGTTAAAAAAAAAGAATTCATTGATTCTTAGCTTTTGTGCCAAACGACGTTAGTTGTTGCGCCATTTCTCAAATAATGTGAAATGTTGTGATTTCCGGAATTTACTTTGAAATAAATGACAAACAAACCCCTACCCTAGAGTGCGGTTTGCAGACTTTGAAAAAGGATGATAATTACGGACGGCCCCCAACGCTAAATATAGGTTGTCAAGTGTAATGGATGCTTACATAAGATCGTTGTATTTGGTATGCTTACATAAGTGTCGGTGAGACTTGTGTAACCATTTACTAAGGTCATTATATGCGTAGAGAGTGTTGACAAGTACAACAAATGGGATAGAAATGGCACACTGTGTTGGTATATGTCCCTCAAGACTCATAAACAAGGCGACATTTGGTACGGATTTTGAAATACATTGAAAAACGATAGAGCAAAGCAACTTGATGGCGTCATTCGATTACGTCTGTTCGGATCACACACAATTTAATATCAACCATTGATAAGTGCGTTTTATAACATGAGCATGTATTGTCTGGTTGTTTGATTGTTCGAAATAAACGCAAATACAGCAATGCTTTATATGCAACCCTGGCCAGTAAAATCATAATTAATTTTGATTTGTTCGAAGTTTATATTGACAACGGCAAAATACCTACGTGTTGAAAGTATTACATAATATTTATATTGATAGGTAGCTTACCTGACAGGGCCTCTATTCTTTATTTGTTTTTGGAACCTACTATAGTTCGTCCTTCGATTGATCTTCAGCATAGCTTTCCGAGTCATCAAGACACCAAAACCTCAATGCCACGGTAAAGTGTAAAACAATAGGGAGTCAAATTTAAGGATTAAATGTAGATTGTTAAACATCTAAGGTTTTAACATGCAATATAAATAAACTTTCCCGCATATGCATACATCAATAATTCTCCCTTACTTAGTAATTTCAAGGTATTTTTTTGACGTTGGCAAAGCACCTAGAAAATATCAAATAAAAATGTAGCCGATTCTACCGAGTTGTTTAAAAATCAATGTGTTGTAACATGCCATAGTTGCCTTGTATTTGGAATAATTAACCAACCAATGATATTTGTTCGTGTTATAGCTTAATATTAAATTGCGTGTGAACCAAACAGACATAATTGAAAGACGCCATCGAGATGCTTTGCTCTATCGTTGATCAATGTTGTTTTTTATTAACAAATCCATCCTAAATATCGCCATATTGTGAGACAGTCGGGAAATATATCCACACACTGTGATATCATTTCGATTTGTTTTAACGGATTTAATTCACAACTTCGCATATGAATACATGTATTTCTTCAAAAAATAGTTACAAAAATCCCTACGGACATATGTACATGTAAGCATAGTAAATATAACGTACGAGACCCGAGGCGAGCATCCATTTAAACTTAAAACCTATATAAAAATTATAGCGTTAAAAGAAAGATGTTTTAGCCGTTTTCTTAAACAAAAATGCTTTTTATAATGTGATTTTTACATTATAAGCGTTATAGGATTTTAAGTGTACATGCTTACGCCATGTGCTAGAAATCTCCCTTACACATTTAACAACGGAACTCAACCTATTTAGTATGTAATCGCATTGATTACTGTCCAAAATTCGAATACCGTTGTATCCGCATTTATAACTAAATTAGTCAATCTGTAGTATTTTTTTTTATTCAAATGCTCCTCGTTTTGCCTTGATTTTGTTTTTCGCTATAGTTATTTTTTCATGAATGCTAATAGTTGGATCACCAAAGCCTTGTGTTGTAGTAAACTACATGTAACAAAGGTCAAGCGGGAATGATTTGGACTTTATTAAAATTTCTTTTATTATCTGGACATGTTACAGACAAAGCTTTTATTTTGGCGAATATGTTTGTAAGTAACAGGATATTAGACAGCAGGACCACCGCCAGACCTATTAGCATTTACAAATAACATTCGGAATTTGTTTTGAGACATACCATTAACATGTAAATAAAAGTTAATACATAAAATTGTCTACAAGCTTTGAGCTAATTCAAAGACGAAGAAATACAAACGAAATAGAAGTGTTAGCAAATCATTCTGACTTTCAGTTCAAATTTAGTAAGAACAACATTTGTAACAGGCGAACTGACGACAAATGCCAAAAACATAAAACAGCAATGACAGCACATAAAAACGCATAAAAAAAATATTCGAGACAGTATTAGAAGAAATGCGCACAAAACAAAAATGTAAATAAACCATATTCAAGATAGTTTAACTATCTGTGTGTGTGTGTGTGTGTGTGTGTGTGTGTGCGTGCGTGCGTGCGTGCGTGCGTGCGTGCGTGCGTGTGTTGTAGGGACTTAGCATCAAGTACGAATAAAATAACAGACGTCTGCTTCCTTCTCCAACATAAAAACATTTCTCCAATTTAGGAGAGCAACAAGAACATAAATCTATAAGTTATCTCCCTTTACACATTATCTTTCACACCCAACAAACACACATATACGTAACATACCGCCTAACCAAATAAAATCGAACATCCAATTTTACCATGGGTGTGTGAGAAAAACAAAAGGTTTGATGTTACAAGTTTGGCCATTGAAAAGATGAACTCCAAATGAAAACCATGCAAATAAATCCTTTCTTACTATATATTCACACATACATATGTTCAATCTGTCTTAATGATCAGGCTCAGACACGTTAACTCAAATACTGCAAAGTTTCAGATGAAATAACATTAAACATGTAGTAACACGGTTCATACAATGCTATTCTATTATATGATACATTCTCACATTCGCTTTCAAGTTCCGACCTGGACCATCCACACATTATACACAAAATAGCAAATAATGAAAAATGTCTACAAGTGTATTGAAATACCATAAAGTTACATGTAACAAACCTGCGGTATAAGAAATGTGAGGAACTCTAATAGATATAAACAACATAAATTTTAATTTCAACAAGCAAACATTTATGTTTGGATTTTATAACAAATGTAACACTCATATATTTGATATTAAAAAATGACATTCTCTTTTCATTAAAATATTACATTTACAAAACAAGGTGTACTGAGGGCCAACTTTCAATAAATGAATTTAACCAATGCTTAAAAATGAGTATAAAAAAACAAAATATATTATACTCTGATAATAACCTTTTCGAACTATAATGGGAAAATTGGAAACGAATTTTTCAAGAAAATTTTTTATAATAATTATTGCTTTCAAATAAACATATAATTGCTCTCCCCTATCATTCAACATGGGTAAAATCTTATTTTCTCATACATCATACTCCAATAATCCTTGGCAATAAAAGAGAATAACTATTTCTAAATTTTGACATAGACCACCTGACATACTAATGCATTTTTTTCCCTTTGAAATTAAATTACAAAATGCACCGAAGTAGTACAATTGCACTCCTATACTGATTTGTATTCTTTTTCTTCCTTCCTATCTTTCTTTCCTTTTCCTTAATCTTCTAAAAACCCCATGACCTCGTATTTCATCTCTCTTACATTATGCTTTACTTTTATGACTATAATAATAATAGTAGTAATGTATAACAACATTTAATAGACTCAGTATTTCTTAAGCTAATTTATATGTTTAACTTGAACATTTACAAGTGAAGAGTCTTTTATATATGTACACTTGAA
>JAUMGZ010212216.1:0-11899 GCA_032359645.1 Pododesmus macrochisma | reverse complement strand
GACAGTAGTTTCGGACTAAATGTCAAAAATGTGAATAGTTAATATATTTGTTATAGTGTTGAACTTTGACCCAAAAACGCGTAACCCATTTTTGACCCCAGAGTCAGGTTTTGAACAAACTTATTTCTTCATGCCCTAAAGCCAGTACATACCAAAACATTAAGCTATATAGTTTTTTAGAAGACGATTTTTGAAGTTTGGACAAATTTTCCCCTTTTTGCCCCCTCATGGTGCCCCCTAGGGGCCGAGCCCCTTCCTGTGAACAAATCTGAATCCCCTTCCCCTAGGGATACTTCCTACAAAGTTTGGATGAAAAGGGTCCAGTGGTTAAGGAGAAGAAGTCGAAAATATTAAAAGTTAACAACGACGGACGGACGACGGACGGGATTTGTACGAGAAAAGTCCACCTTGGACCTTTGGTTCAGATGGACTAAAAAACCTTCCATGTTTTATTTAAGTTTACAATACTTTTACTGAAAAACAAGTATTCCATTTCAGATTTTTTTCTTACGCCCCTTGAGTCCGCCCACCCAGGTCTGTGACACTTCACAAAGATCTCGGGGGTTGACAAAAACAGGCAAAATAAACTACTGAAGATGAAAATAATGTTCACCAGATTTTAATGATCCAATACAAATATAAGTTTACAGATATGTACATCCAATTAGCCCTTAACGTTTCGAAGATACTAGTTATATGAACAAGTGGGACTTGGTATCGATGGTGCTCGATATTACAAGCCAAGACAAATTAAAACAAGTATGTTTAATCTTATATACAATCAAGGTCTGGCCGAATACGTGTCTTATAAATTCTATATACAAGACTATTTCCCCCATTTAATGTCAAAGATGTCAGACAACGCGACTCCTTGGGGCTGTATTATTATATGTATGTAATAATTTAAACACCCAATTGATGTCTTTAGTTTCATAATAATCAAATTATCAAATATTTGCATACATGTAATAGCTCTGCACTGAATCCATTATCGATCTGTGCTGACTGCTTTATTAGTTTTACACGAGTGTGTGTTTCTTTGAAACTTGATGATGAATATCTAACTTCTATGAATTGTCGCGTAATTTACCTGTATTTTTAAATTATATAGCCCAAGTATAGTGTTACACCCCTGAAGTAAAATTCTAGATACGCCCCTGTTTCTGAAAAATGAATGAGGTTAAAATACGGTCTTAGGACTAACCTAATGTGATAATTTATGCGTACATTTTGTTCATTTAAATTGTTTTTCTTGAATATTATGCAATCCACAATAAACATATAATTCTAATATTATGTAACCAACTGTAAATAATCCGCAATGGCATGTTTCAATTCCATATAAATAGAACGCGTGTAGTCTGCGTTAGATCGAATTACAAGGAAATATACTTAAGAAGAGAAACAAACGTATTTATACCAACCACCCCACCCACCATTAATTTTGTTATAAATTAATAATGCATTACTGTAACTGAAGTCACAGGGCACGCTACAACCATTCCTTGTCATTCAAATTGTCATCTGTACGAATAGCCATCCCCCTAAAATAATGGGATTTTTTAGTGGGGATGACATGAAATCGTTGTAACGTGCCCCTGTAATGCAATAAATGTTACATAGCATTTCATTTTCCTTTAGACTTTCTTACAGTTCATTCTTTTTATTTAGTACTTTGCATTATAAATATCGATACTAACAATGGCAAAGAAATCATCTAACAAACGTAGTAAAATCCCTCGTCATTGTTATCCCGCTCTCACTCTGTTTTCTGTCCCGTATTAAGCACTCTGTCCCGTGCTTCGACGCTCTCTGTCCTGTGATCTCGGGATCTCGATCGGATGTAAAATTAACTGTGCCATACTTAAATCTTTAACTTGTTTGATGAAACCACACATAAAATGTAGCTGGTTAATATAATTATATGGATAATTTTGTGTAATGCTTTATTCTGTCACGAGCTACGTAATTCGTTCAAGAATTTATATACACCCCATCCAATTCCACCATTCTACAAATTACTTTTCTATGAAACACCAATTGACGTATATTCAACTTATTGCAAATATCTTAATATAATCGAAGATAAGTTCAATTCAATCAATGATGAATTAACGATAAGTTAAATAAAATCAATTAACATCCTAACTTCAACTGAATTAAAAACATGGTTAATTGAATTGAGCCTATCTTTAAAAAGAACCTATCATCATGATCATTATTGTCAGTGGATTAAAGATGGTTTAATTAATTTGAAGATAAGCTAAATACAACTGAAGATAAGGTTAACTAAATTGAAGATATAGTCACTTTAATTAATGAGATACTTTATTTAAAAATGTGTCCAAACAATTGAAGATATGTTCAATTCAATTAAAGATGAGTCCATTGCCGCTGAAGACAGGTTCAATTCATTTAGAGATCAGCTATATATGTTAGGTGCCAATTTGTGTACTATATACAAAATAACTATACATAAACTATACTAGTTTAAAAGATTCATATAAGTGTGAATATTTGTACTTATTTTCAAACGAACCGATATTCAACAAATAACAGTTGCAGATCGAATGTACCTTAGTTGCGGCGTTTGAGCCCTACACACATATATCGTTAAGACTAATCTCCCGTTAAGTCGAGCTGCATTTTGTTTCTTTCTGAATATAATCTTAACGACAATACATTCTATGGAACTCAATGGCTGTCACATTTCCGTACAAACTCTTCTCCTATTCGATAATTCAAATAAACCATTTGGAGCATATTTATTTTAAATCGAACTATCTCCTCACTGACCAATTGAAAGTGGTTCTGCTTTATAGAACTTTAAGGGTGGTCACATAGCCGTCAGTGGACGTAGTTGAACGTAGTGGAGGCTAACGTTGTTGAGCGTAGTTGAAGGTACGTACGCTATTGTTACGTCACAGTATGTTCAACTACATATGACTAGGCTGAAGTACAGATAAGTACAGTAAAAGGACCGTTCCCCGGACACCTGAGACTACTCAAGTGCCAACACGTCCTAAAAGAGTACGGAGTTGCTAAATATACACATGTTGGACGTTCTTTAGCGTAGTCTAGCGTAGAGGCTACCGTAGTCTGCCGTACTAAAGCGTAGTCAGACTTACCACTCCGTACCTGTCCTTAACGTAGCTCAACGTTGTATAACCTAATTTAACGTACTTACACCACGTCTGACCCACGGTTGTCTACCCTACGGATCACTACGTCCACTAAAGGCTATACCGTACATGATACACATAAGTATTAGATGTACAGTACACGACACTGGACGGACTTCTACATTCTACGTATTATTATTTCACGTTTACTTCGGTACAAATACAGATACATAGCATTTGTTTGTTTATTAGTTAAAATGAAGGTCAATCTCACCCAAATCAAAGACGATCAGTTCTGGTTTAGCTGTCATACTGTCGTTAGAATGTGTGGCAAATCAGGAATCAGTAACTCAAAACAAACCAAAAGAAACAAAGGGAGTTAAGTCTACTTTCACTTTCGATTTACTATTTGAGGAGGCACATCACAAATGAATTTCACAATATATAATCATTACTTGTTACCTCGACTTGCATTGTACACACATAGATATCTAACAGGAAAACTTCACACCTCATTTAATACAGGTTTTTCGTCAAAATCTGAAATGACCAGAGCAGGAAAATTAAAAAGCACCGAAATCACTCTAAATTTAGCTTCAGGGATACAACCCCCCCCCCAAATAGTCTCCTACGCCGCTTAAAATTTACAAATGTAACTCAAAAGTCGCCTCTTTACTATGAAAAAATCGTCCTGAATACAAAAATGTTCCTACTTGAGTTCATTTAACCAATACTTACCTACAAACACAGAGCCATCTGAAAAGCACTAAAGAAATTCCGGTACTACTTTCTAAATACACCCTTTTGTTTGTAATAATATAATAAGATCAATGCACTCAATATACATAGAACATACATTGTTCCATAATGTAAAAGTCATAAAGGTAGTTTAAGAATATACTTTTCTTTAAAACACATTATGGAATACTTATACAGTTAAACGGTGTTTATTTACTAATAAAATAATAATAGTAATCTATTCCAACAAAGAGTACAAAAAACATAGGCCGCATCAAATAATAGCAGAGGGGCAACATTTTGTTGCGGCGACGTTGTGATGCGGTTTTGACGTACATAAAATGTGACGTTTTGCGTTGCTAGGCTATTTCTAAGTAAAATAACTTTTGAACTTATTGTTTGATCTTAACGAAATTTTGTAAGAACAATCCTTAAATCACATTGATTTTAATTTCCTTTGGCATGTATTCATGAAATGTTTTTAAGGTCTTTGGGGGCATAAAGGAGAAAGACGCCTTGAATGCATCTTTGTTCAAAAACTGTGAAAAAGATAGTTCAGCAACTCATTTTTTTTTTTTTTTTTGGTTAATTTTGTTTGTTTTTAAAGTCTCTGTCTTGGTGACAAATTTGGAAAAAAGTTTGATTTTGAAACAAATTCTATAAGTCGATATATAAGAAAATCATTAGAAAAATTAGAATATTTGTTTAGTATCTAAGGAATTCTATCGCATTAATAGTCTGCAATAATATCAAAAAATAAAAAATAAATTCTAGCTTGATCTTAAATTGATATTGTATGAATATTGATTTAAAATAAAAACTTTCTTTCTGGTGACTTGTAATCATAAGAGTCTTTCACCTCCTTAGTGTGTGAAAGTTGCCAGTTACTTGTCGTACATCGGGGATTTACTCGAGCTCCGGGTACTCCGGTTTCCTCCACCAATAAAACTGGCACGTCCGTAAATTACCTTAGCTGTTGATCGGACAATAAGCCCTTAACGCAAACAAACAAACAAACAAATCTGGTATGCATAATAAGAGATGTGAAATCATTATTGGTTCTTTGTGAAAACATTCAGAAAACTTCTTATTTCAGCTATTTTCGAACGCACTACTTTCGAGTGGCGTTAGAAGAAAAAAATGTGCGGCAACAAATACTTTTTTTATGTAAATGTCTTATCGGGACCTCGTCTTTCAAAAAATCAACAATAGAAAAAAGTTTGATTTTATAAAATTTTAGTTTCTCACACTTATACATCCTTAACGTATAGAAATGAATGAGTTATGTCTTTAATCGAGTAAAGATGTGCATGTACTTCTAGTACACATTAAAAAGACCAATATTCTGCATTAATGATATAAAAATAATCAAGAAATAAAAAAAAAAAATTGTTTTTCCCTTTCGGTTGACTTTTTTTATTTTTGAATACTGAACTTAACACAGCGTTATAAAATGTGAATTATTAGATTGAGTAATGTTTGACTCTCTGGTTACCTTTGACTTGGACTACCGTTGTATAACGAGCGAATACAAGCGTTGTGAGATTTGCATCGTATCCCATGTTTCTTGCAAGTAAATTAAATGAGATGTTAGCAACCATAATTTAAAAAAAAAAAAAAGAAAAAAGAAGCAACAACAAAAAACCAGTCAGACCTATTCAATTCGTCTTAAAAATGTACAACTATGAACATCACATATTATATTTTGAAAGTAAAAGTAATAACTTATACATGACATTGATGTTCTTAGTACTAATACGGTATATGCACTGCAGAGCAGCAACGATATTGGCTTGAATGCTAATGTTTCTAAGTAACACTCTGAGATCAAGGAAAATAGACTGTGTTCACTCATATTATACTGCTCCATGGTTGTACCTCCACGGTAGCTCAGGTGGAAGAGTGCTCGCTACTTGTGCGGTAGGTTAGTACGTGGGTTTGATCCCCGGCCACGCCACATC
Source organism: Pododesmus macrochisma (assembly GCA_032359645.1). Lineage (NCBI taxonomy): Eukaryota > Metazoa > Mollusca > Bivalvia > Pectinida > Anomiidae > Pododesmus > Pododesmus macrochisma. Next base: position 6,078 of record JAUMGZ010212216.1, on the reverse strand, counting down.
AAATGCGTTTAAGGCAATCCTCTCGCTCCCTGTGAAGCACTCAGCATTTCTGGGTAGGAGAATAACTGGTTGGTTCGGTGTCAGGATAATATGACCGAGTGAATTATCATGTCAATGTAACACTTTAAAGTCACCCTCAGAGCGCACCGTCTCTAATACGAGCTAATAAGACAAATAAACACTGCGGCTGACATACTGAATTTCCCGTGCGTCAGTTTCCAGTTTTATTTTTTATGATTTAACCATTTTTAATGTTCGATATTTATAAAACAACAACTACAGATAAAGTCATCGTTGTAAAGTAATTACGCACATTACTTTAACCAAAATAAAATATGGTAAACGTCAATGTGTCATAACTATAATCATGATCTGCCAGCCTGCCCGCATGCCCGCCGTCTGTCCGATTGTCTTTTTTATTTTTATTTATTCTTAATTGATATATTCCATCTCATCGACAAACACTGACACCATAATACTACTTATCATAACAGCAGCTAAGCCGGAATCGTGGAACGCGGTTTGAAGTATCACCAATTAAATAAGAGGAATGATCAAGTCACTTTGAAACTCGAGGGCCAATATCCTGTAGAATGTTTTACATACTGTCATTATACATGGTGGCAGCTAGGAGAAAGGTCAATGGCGACTTCTGTGTGGAATATCTTATCTGTGTTTCTGTTTCATATGTTGTATGTTATAGGTAAGATTAATTAAAAGCAGTTAAGTTGTTTGTGAAAGTTATTACACTAAGCGAATATAGCGTGACATTGTTAAAACAATTTCGATGTGCTTTTTTCACTCCTTCGGAGGGAACGCTAACATGACAGTCCTGTACACGTTAACCCTATGGCGCCGTAGAATCTCCCCGTGGTTTTTCGCCTTTGGTCCTTTGTCGCGTATCCTTGAAATATCCCGGAAGGGACGTTAAGTCCTACTGTTTTGTGTTTTTAGTTTGATGTTGGTTGTACATATTGTCCAATATTGCGTTTAAGTCGACACGGTTTTGAGGGAGTCTTGTGAGCAGCATTCAATATATGTAGGGATGATTTTTCATATTTTAGAATATCTTGACCAAGTAAAGATAAAATATAATTTCTCAAAATTGAGTATCTATTAATTAAGGCATTTGACACAAGACATCGATAGATAACAGTCTAGTAAAAAATCGAATGGATGTTTTTTTATTGTACTTCGTTTGACGCACAATACCGCCAACTATTACACTATTGCGACGTTATATATATATATATATATTTATTAAAAGGCTAGTATGGATTCACAAGTGTCGTTACTCAAATTTCATAAATAAATACCACATCTCAGAATGGTTACTTACCTATTTATGTCATTTTGTAATAATTATTGAATTTATAGAGAAAGCGCAATTTCAATATTTATTGGACACTACTTAGGCACACTATAAATGTAACAAGATGTCACATGACATATATAATTATTAAATAATGTACATGATAACATGACAGATATTAATATATATTTTTGTCTACCAAGCATACAATGAGAGCATTGGTTTACTTGTGATGGATGGCGTCACGGGGCTCGGCGGTCCTTCTGTGTCAGCGAACTGCTCATTGGGGTACATTGACCCCACTTAAAACTAGAACGCCTCTGAACGCGTGTCCACTGAACGAATTTTTAAATGCCTATCAGTTAAGCGATTCATTTTTGGTGGTGACGTTAAAAAAACAACAACAACAACAACAACAACGTCAACAACAACGTCAACAACAACAACAACTTTGTTTGTCAATATACTTTTTCAGCATGTTGACCCTATTTCTAGTTGTTTTTCGCGTGACTTTGTTTGATAGAGGTTTTCAAGAAGACATCATTGTTGGCCATTTTTTTCATTCTTTCAATCTCTATTTACTATTAAGATGGGATTTTTATTTAGTTGATCGCTGCAAACTTCTCTTGATGTGTACGAATGAAATTGTTTTGAAAATATAAAATCCGAGTTGGCAGATCTGGCGGCCAATTTTTCAAATCTTGTTACGGCATCTCCCCTGGAATGATAAATCTAGGTTTGTTCAAGGCGTGACCCTGGGGTAAAAATGGATTACGCGTTTTGGGGTCAAAGTTCAACACTATGGCAAATGTGTTAACTTTTCACATTTTTGACTTCTAGTACAAAACAACTGGACCAATTTCATCCAAACTTGGTAGAAGGCATCCCTAGGGGCAGAGGATTCAGATCTGTTAAGATTATTAGGTTTGGCTCCCAGGGGACGCTTTTTTAGGGGACCAAATGGGGAAAGTTAAAATATTTTAAAAATCTTCTGATAAACTAGATGGCCTAGAGCTTAATGCTGTGGTATGTAGTAGATTTAGGGCATTGAGCACAAAGTTTGTTCGAGTCCTGACGATAGGGCCAAAAAAAGGAAACGTGTTTTGGGGTCAAAGTTCAACACTATATATACATCAAATATGTTAACTCTTCACATTTTTAACTTCTTGTCCTTAACCACTGGACCTATTTCATCCATACGTGGTAGGTAATATCGCTAGGGGAGGGGGGGGGGGGGTTCAGATTTGTTCAAATGAAGGGTTTTGGCCCCCAGGGTGCTCAACTAGGGGGGCCAAAAGGGGAAAACTTTGACACAATTTCAAGAATTTTCTTCTGATAAACTAGAAGGCCTAGAGCTAAATGCATTGGTATGTAGTAACGTTAGGGCTTGGAAAACCCAGTTTGTTCAAAGTGGGACCCTGGGATCAAAAATGTGTTACACGTTTTGGGGTCACTGGTCAACACTATGGCAAATGTGGTAATTTTTCACATTTTTGAATTCTAGTCTAAACTACTGGATCAATTTCATCCAAACTTGGTTGAAGACATCCCTATGGAAAGGGTCTTGGCCCCCAGGGGGCGCCTTCTTTTGACAAAATTTCATAACGCTTCTTGTAAACTTGAAGGCCTGGTGCTTAATGCTTTGTAATGTAATAACGTAAAGTCACGAAGAACCAAGTTTGTTTAAGGTATGGCCCTGTGGTCAGAAGTATGCAAATGCAAATGTTTAGTTTTTGCCCATTTTGACCAGATGGACGTCAAGGCTCGATTTGTCTCTTGTTTATTAGATGTTCGTGATGTTTCCATATTTATTTATTAAATGTATATTTGGTTAATTTTTCTGTATGCGTCCAACGTTTTCCTATTGTTTGCCAATGCACATGGACTTACGGCTTTAGAATATCGTCTTGGTTTTCGAATTTACCACTTTATATAGAGAGTCGGGTAACAATAGTCTCATTTAACTGCGCGCTCGCCTTAAATCTTGGCAATTTTGTCAAATTTCCCCCCTTTAGGCCCCAAAGAGGCGCCCCCTGGAGGCGGAGCCCCTTCAATTGAACTAATCTGAATAACTTTCCCCCGGGATGACTTCTACCAAGTTAAGATGAAATTAGTCTTGTAGTTTTGGACAAGAAGTCAAAAATGTGAATAGTTAACATATTAGCTATAGTGCTGAACTTTGATACCAAAACACGTAACCTATTTTTGACCAAAAAGTCACGTCTTGCTTAAACTTGGTTCTCCATGCCCTAACATTACTACATACCACAACATTAAGCTCTAGGCCTTCTTCTTTATGAGAAGTAAATGTTTGAAGTTTCGTCAAATTATAGCCAAGTTAAAGAATGTTTTTATATATATTTAGATCAAGGATACAAAAGTGTGTATCTTGTGTAAATTAAATATTCAACAATAATCATAACTCCCTTTAGAGTTATACAAAGATATTATGTACTGTTGTACTCAATCTGATTAAAACCATGATCTACTTTGCTCCCGGAATGTCGTTGGGTAGATCTGAAGAACACCAATTGTTAAGGTCGTTGCCGTGACTTTTCAAAGCAGCCAATCAGAAAAACGCCTACAGAATCGTCGGTGTGTTTTGAGAATTTTTGCGCCAATATATATAACGTTATTATCATTATGACATCATCTGTTGACGTGTACATTGTTTGGGCTTTGAATACCAACTTGAATGGATAAGCAGTGTTTTTTATCATTAAAACACAGCATGAAGTACATACACCTACAGTATTGCAGGTATTTACGAATCCGTAAGGTTTGAACGGCTTTTCGGATGTGTTCCGCACGATTACTAGATGGCGAATTTTGATTGGTCAGATTTTCTAATAAATATTCATAATTATTCAAAACTCTTGGGTCACGGCAACGACCTTAACAATTGGTGTTCCTCTACCCTGCGGTGCAATATCCTAATAACGGGAGCAAAGTGAATCTGGTTTCAATCAGTCAATGAATATTTTGAGATGAATTTCTATATCTTGTTTATTATTATATTACATATTTGAAATTTTGCATGCACTCATAGCATGCATAGTTAATGTTGTATATTGTATAGGGAATGTTGTTAGTATATATTATGAATTGTATTGTCTAGTGTATTATCTGCTGCTGTGTACGTGTACATTGTACTTCCTGTAATGTATTTTGAAAATATACACAGTTAAAAAGTAAACAAGGTGTTTTTATTCCTTTATGAATGTGTAAAATCAACGAGAGAAGTTAAAGCACTGTAAAAATAATGTAGTACGTTTAGCAAATGTTTTCCTGTAATATCTAATTTTGCATTTCAGAAATGAGAATTGTACTGATCGGAAAGACCGGAACCGGTAAAAGCATGACAGCAAATACAATGCTGGGCGAAGATATCTTTCTTTCAGAGTTTTCACTTAAGGCAGTCACAAGTAAGTGCCAAGTAGGAGTCAGAAATCGCTTTAGGCGGAAACTCGTTATAATCGATACACCAGGTCTCTTTGCAACCAAATCCCACTTGTTTGATACAACAATGGAAATAGTTAAATGCATTGGATTGACAAGCCCTGGTCCACACGCTTTTATCCTTATTCTTTGTCCTGAAAAATTTACAGATGAAGACGCGAACATCATAAAACACTTTTCCGTCGTGTTTGGAGAAGATTTTTACAAATATTTTATTGTTCTGTTTACCCATCGTGAAGAAATTGAAGCAAAAAAAGAAAACTGTAGCTAGATACTTGTATGAAGATGATGAACCTGACCCTCTCAAAGACTTATTTGGGAAATGCAACGAACGATACATCGCGTTTGAGACACAGCTAGCCGCCAATCGAGAGATGACGATGCTGAAAAACTTCTGAGTATGATAGATGGCATTATAGATAGAAACGGCGGAAGATGTTATACGACCATGGTGTTGGCGACGGCAGAAAGGGCTCTCAACGACGAAAAAGAGGATCGAATCAGATCACAGATGACAGCGGAACTTGAGGAGTTACATGACAAACAGAGAAAACTTCAATTAAAACTTTAAGAGAAGCTGAAATTGGTGAACGTTGAACAACATGAAGCTTAACGATTTTTGTTCGAAGAGGAACTAGAGGAAAATAGTGAACGCATTAGGAAAACAGAAGAAGATTTCGAAAATATACGGGATCATACAAGAAAGGATATTGAAAATGAAAATCCGGGAATATTTTCCATTTTATGGAAAAGTGTCAAACAAAGCATTATTTCAATAATGGCTTATCTTGGTTTAAAAGTTTCTATAAAGTTTCAGTGAAAAATAACAATCAATGTGTACATAAATAATGGCTGATATTCAAAGCCAACAGGCATCATTATTGTTTATATCTTAATATATTTTGGCTCCATATTTCTCTTGATGCGTACACATTCCTTACCACACAGCTTTGATACAGGTTATTCAAAAAATAATAAGGGAACATGTTGTTCATAAAGTGGGTACACGGTGGTGCTTGAACAGGACGCGGTACGAGGTGGTAATTGAACAGGTACAAGGTGGTGATTGAACAGGACGAGGTACGAGGTGGTAATTGAACAGGTACAAGGTGGTGATTGAACAGGACGTGGTACAAGGTGGTGATTGAACAAGACGTGGTACGAGGTGGTAATTGAACATGTACAAGGTGGTGATTGAACTGGACGTGGTACAAGGTGGTGATTGAACAGGACGTGGTACGAGGTGGTAATTGAACATGTACAAGGTGGTGATTGAACTGGACGTGGTACAAGGTGGTGATTGAACA
>JAUMGZ010212205.1:0-11899 GCA_032359645.1 Pododesmus macrochisma | reverse complement strand
TTCTGACCTATCTCTATTCCTTTCGTTTCCCGTTCCTGTCGCCGCTTCTCTTCCTATCCTATCTTTTGGTTTTTCTATTTTGGTCTTTTGTCGCTATATCGGTGAAATATTCTGGACGTGACGTTAAACCCTAATATAATAATAATAATATAAAATAATAATACAATTAAGAAATCCTCTCACTCCCTGCCAAGCGATTATCATTTCTAGAAAGGAGAAGGAGATGGCTGGCTCGGTGTCAGGTGTGTATAATGACAATGTGTCAGCGGCGTGACATTTCAGTGAAAAAGCACTATAAAGTCACTATCAGTGGGCTCTATCAAAAGCAACACCAACTGGATACATTCTAAACATTTGTTAAAGATACGTTAATCCCCAATGATACAAACAATTATCCTGTAATATTTTTAAAAAATGCAATAATTCAAATTGCCTGCATAATACATATATCCTGAATTGGACACGTGCGTTCAATGATACAAAGTATGGAAGCAAAGAGGGGCATGCGAACAATTTGTTTTATCACGTTCCCACGACTTAATAAGATAGTAAGTCGTGGGAACGAGATAGTAAGTCGCGAGAACGAAATAAAAAAGAAAATGTGCATTTTACCAAGTCGTGGGAACGAGATAAAAAGAGAAATTTTTGATAGGTCGTGGGAACGAAATAAAAATAAAATATTTCCCCTCTTTGCTTCCGTAACAAACAGCTGAGAAACGTGTTCACTTGTCAACTATGATTGAGTTAAAACGTGTATATTTCTCAATTTCATTTTTTTTTGTTAAATGTCCTTTATTTAATCTAATGGCCGATGCAACACGTGCAAACAAAAGTAGAAAGTACATTGTAAAGCTCGCTTGTATAAATACATTTTTCGTTTTCATTTAATATCAGTTTCAAATTCGACTCTGTGAAACAAAGGTGATTTTGTTTTTGAAAATGTCGACTTTACTACACGTTGTTCTTGCAATGGTTGTCCTGGTGAGTATATATGATTTTTTAACCATTCTGAATTCATTTGATAAATGTTTATACTAGTATAACTTAGACATTTTCTAATGAATGAGCCTTAATAGTCGATTATAATTCGCTAGAGTTTGTTCGTTGTTTGTTTACTTGTTGTATTTGTGTTAAACATCCCTTCAACTCATGTTTAGGTCACATCGAGACGATGTCTGCTTGTAGCAGTGTGCACTGATGGCGACATCATAAATTCTGAATCATAGTATTATAATTACCCTTTGTGTGCGTGTTAGTGCTAACGTGTTCTAGTTCAAGGAAAACCCTTGAACGTGCCTAACAGTGAACACAAAATGGTAGCTATTTGGTTTGATTGATACTGCAAACCTAAAAAAGGTCGAATTTTTTTAATTGCCAATTTTCTTTTCTTCTTTTAAATATCTTCGATGATCGAAATATATTTTTTCGTGTAATATATTTTGGGTAAATATTTTTTAAAAAAAAATTCGTTAGTGCGATCTCTGGTTTTCATTTCTTCTTTTAAATATTGTATCCTAAATGGTTGAAATATGTGTTTATATAGTATATTTTGGGTAAAATTAAATTTCACATAGGTTCCGCTTACCCGGGCAGCAGTCTCTGCTGTCTCTCCGTTTAGGTGCCAAAATAACACTGACTGCTTGTCGACGCACTGCTGTCAAAAAGTACCTGTCGCTATAATTATGAGCAAAAGACAGGAAGGCCACCCGTTCGATCAAGGGTTGCATCAGGGGGAATTTCGAAGTTGTAAGTTTATTATACTCACGGTCTCAAATTTAAAGGTTACGTGAAGGTTTATAACGTCAAATGTCCTGCTTTTATTATTTTATTTTATCATAATATAAATCCATCTCGGCATATCCTTGTCAATTTTAAAAGATTTGCGCATTTTCTTTAATTAACAATAGCTAAATTTGTTTCCCATTGCAAATTATATCGGAGCTACTGCTTGCTTTAAAATATTTTAGATGTAATTTTTTAATAAATAGAGTCTATATGTATCTTTTCTTATAAGTAAAATCATTTCCCAATCTTTGACGCCTGGATCAGTACATCATTTATTTCGACTATTATATCACAGTACATATAGGGATGCAATCGGGAAAACACACGTGTGACTCTTGATTGGCAAGTATGGTACCCAGCTGCTAATTACGATGTAAAAATCGCATCGACTGTTAAGGTTCAATGTCACAGGAATGCATCTATCCAAACAGGATAATCAGAATAATCAATGTGTCCAGATGTTGTGATGGCCCAGAACCAACCAGTACTGTGCTTAGTGTGCTATCCCTTGCAATGTTTCTCGCCAGAGTAAGAAGACTTGCTACTTTTACCACTATAACTCTATTCAATGTTGTTGCTTTTTCTTTGGTTGGATGAAAAACTTGCTAGTAGATCAAATTTTCGAAACAAACTTAGAATTGGGAGTATGGTGATATCGCCAATTTATATGTGAACACCACCTATTCAATTATTACCATCATGGGTGATGAATATTAATAAAAATGTTAAAAAGGCACCCGTACATGTATTGACAATGCTTATAAATACTAAAATGATAACCGATTTGCCTAAAATCCATGTTAATCTTGAAGCACGAGGTCCGAAGGTTCAAGTAGTTAAAAAACACAAAATTTTACCGAGAAATCTACAGTTTAGTCAAGAAATATTCCCTGCTTGTATTTGTTTCTTAAAAAACCCTTATTGAAATGCTGTGACGACCTTGTGTCTTAAAGATATAACTTCCCTTTCTGATCTGGTTTTTTTTTTTTTGGGGGGGGGGGGGGGTTTAAATATAGTATTTATTCACGTTTTACATGTTACAAAATAGTACATGCACATAAAACTAAATAAAGCAAACATTGACAAACATTAAAACAATCAAAAAGGCAAAATGACATTTTTATCAATGAAGAGTACCATGCATATTTTAATAATTATAATTGTATAGGACTGGTAAATACAAGTAAAGAATATGTTGAGTACCTTATCATCAAATATCCTAAACAACTGTAATTAAAGGAATGGCTGCACTGTCGTCTCTTTCTGAATTTGTTTTGTCACATGTATTTTACAGCGTCGTGCGAACTATATTGGACATCGGAAGAGTCGTGCACCCCCAACACATATAATGGCGAGTGTGGTTGTGCCCCAGGTTTGACTTGCCGACATTTTCCAGAGTATGATACAGTTAATATGCCAAGTTTTTTCCGGAAAAGAGACTGGGTTTATATCCACCCGATGGCTTATCGATGTGTAGAACCGTAATGCTACATTGTCGATTCAGATATCGAATTGTTCTAAATAAACAAAGTCATTTAACTTATTTCTTATTAACAATTAAGGAGTTACGTTTTATCATTAGCTCATTAGGGTGTACAGTCTCTATACATTTCTTGACAATAACTAAACAGTAACAACAAACATGGTCGTCTTAAAGAGACCCGTCTGTATTTGTTTTTGAGTCAAATTAATTCCAAATTCATTTTCTATATGCGATCATGCCAGTATCAATTGTTGTGTTGTAAAAAGACCCGGACTATCTTACGTAGATGGCTTTTTTCATGATCATGCAAATGTTATTTTTGGTTGATTTGTCTCGATTAAGATTAAATGAGCAAGCGAGCGAAAGAGAGTGGGATTGTGGAGGGACATTAAAAAGTCTTTTGTAAATAAATTACGTCATGATGGACAATTGAATAACGAATTGCAAAGGCATATTTATGGAGGTGTATAAAGGAAATATTGAGAGAGAAATAAATCTCGAAATTTCGACTTTAAAATATAAAATTAGAATATACCATTATTTTGACGAAATTTAAAGTCAAAATTTCGAAATTCAAAAGTTGAAATTTCGGCAACACGACAGTCGGTTGCGACAATACGGCATTATGGTATCATGACAGTACTACAGTACAACAAAAACAGGTCAACAGTATGAAATTCCAGAATTTAGCTTTATCGTTCTACAACGTATCATCTTTTTCTTTCACACTGCCGTGGTGTCGACCACGACAGAACTAGATGGCATTAATTAGACAAAATATGATACTGAGGCTAGATGACTAAGGTTAATAGCAGGATAAGTAAGAAAGGCTTAGGAGCGTGACAGTAAAAAAACATGTCAAACAAGAAATTGCAGCAAAGCTGCTGGCCGGGATACGCTAACATAAAAAAATTGTTTTTATGGCATACATTTTTGAACGAATGATATCCAAGAAAAACAACATTTAATTTTCTGTTTATTTCATTTTCCGCGTTTTTTTTTACCATTTCAAATTTAGCGCTATCCAAGTAGGTCCGATGCCGCCCCGAAACATTCATTTCATTTATAAACATTCTTAAGTCATTCAAAAACTATCTGTGATGGCCAATTGATGTTCAAAACTTCATAGGAGGAATGGTGTAGAGCGGGTTTTGGTTTTGACACCAAGAATAACCAGAGGTCGCACTTTAATGTACAAACTAGTGCTTATACAGTATGTGTTCAAAATTTCTTAAATTTGTGTCTAACCCATTGAAATAACTTCTAGAAAATGACAACTGTCGGTTCCAACTGCTTGCGGTGTTTTTCCGGAACTTTTCGAGTCTCTCGGGAGCTTTCACAGCATGCATGGCAAATAAGGTAACCAGTTGGGACTGGCAGTTGTCCTTTGCTGGAAGATGACCACTCTATGTTGTCCAGAGCATGGACACAGAATAGTTTTTGTAAAAAAAAATTGCCGTAATGTGAAAGATAAAAGATTTACCGACAAAACGGTGTGTGGAAGTCTATTGATAAATATAAAAAACGGATAATTTCTTTGGATTGAAAAATCGAGGTGTGCATATTGAGTCCGCCCTTTGGTAAATTTTAGTGGGGATGACCATTCGTAGGTGGCTATTTCATGACATGAAAGTATTGTAACGTGCCCCTGTGCTGGAACTGACCACAAACCTCCACTAACACAAGAAGATCTGAAAGCACATTTTTCTCCGTTTGCATTGGCTTTTAACATTACCACACCAGTAGGCCTTCAAAAAAAAGTATGGTTTGATATTGTGTACCATATTTGCAGAAGAGGACGTGCAAATCAAAGAAGTATGACTATAAACACAGTTACAGTTGGCACTGACCCTGATGGAACGGAGTATGTTTACCAGTCGACAAAAAATCATGGGTATGTTCTTTAAATTTGTATTTTGAAGGAAGTGATGGGATATAAATCATCGTTTTAATTCACTGATTGAGCCAATCTCTCAAACTATATAAAATGTATAAGACGGTTATAAAGAATTCATTCGTCTTGAGTAAAAATTCTGTTTTATACATCATATACGCAAATAGTGTCAGTTGTATATTTTTTATAACGACTAGTGTGGAGTAGCCTACATGTATGTGTAAAGGTGACAATATACATGTAAGTACATAACAATAATAGTTATGTTAAGGATTTTCTATTTTCACATTTGGTTTTAAAAAATCAAACTTCAGCAACAATATATCGGACTTAAGCTCGTCTTGATCTTTTCAGACTTAATTCAAGGCCAGAGGATACAATAGGAGAAGGGAGGATGTACAGCATTTACACAAACCATTCCGTTAGAGCTACTTCCATAACAGCTCTTGATTATAGTGGCAAGACACATTATTCGCCAGTCAGGTCATACAAGTGAACTGTCAATCAAGAACTGTTCTTAAAGATTGAGCGATGCAAAGACAAATGAAATGTCAAAGAGCCTGGGCAATGCCTTGGGGGTACCAATGCCCAACCCAAATAACATCACAGAAGAGATGCCCTAACTTCTTACTGCAGTGGGAATTGACTATATATGCAGTGATAATGTGTTCTTTGATCAGGTTGATGTCACTGATGCTACCAAGGAAACAATCCGAAAGAAGGAACCAACAATGGAAACATTGGGTTGTTTTGGGTTTTTTTTCTTCAATAAAATGACAAATGATGCAAACAATGTTTTAATGAGCTTTCCTCCAAACATATCCAACTGCACAGTGAACTTCAATTCAACTCGTCTGATATGTTAAATGAGATTCTTAAAGGAAACTGCATAACAAATATTAAAACGAAAAAAATATTTTTAAGAAAGTTATAGCATTTTCTAAAAAAATCCATTTTTTGACAATGTTGGCTGTTTTTCGCCAAAACTTGCGCAAATCAAAAAACCGAAACTGATATGCACATCTACATCATATACTTTAACATCCTACCAAGTTTCAGTGAAACTCCTTCATCCATCTAGGAGGAGTTCCTCTGTCAAGAGTCAATTCTCATAAAAACTTGTTCTTTTAACTTTTTCCATTTATTTAGTTTTACAAAAAAAACTTCAAAACCGGCCATTTACTTCAAAAATCCATTTAATATGTTAATAACATTCGTAAAGGGAACTGCATAACATATATTTAAAAGAAAAAAATATTTTTAAGAAAGTTATAGCATTTTCTCAAATTACCAATTTTGTTTGACCATTTTGTTTTTTTCCCAAAAATAATTGCGCAAATCCAAAAACCGAGACTGATATGCACATTTTCATCATATACTCTTACGTCCTACCAAGTTACGTTGAAATTCCTTCGTCCGTCTAGGAGGAGTTCAAGGATCCAGACTGACTGACGGATTGACGGACGGACGGAGTGCTTTACATTATACCTGAACTTTCTTCGAAAAGTGCGGGTATAAAAAGACTTTTTCGTTGAAATTAAGCAGCATGCAAATAATTTTAGAAGATATTAATTAAAAGAAAAACATGTAGATCTCAGTTAAGTAATAGGTTTTGTAATCCAAACGCAAGATTTCAACCAGTTCTGGCAAGCTTGGAATCCATATCTCTAGTTTATGTCGTATTCAGAAACCTCAATACATTTATATACCCGAGCAAATCAATAGCTTATATTTTGTACCAATTTATGTTACACGACATATGACGCATACCAAATTCTCAAGGATAAAGCGGATAGGGGTTTAATTTTGTTATATCAAACTTTATTCCATTACCTAACAAAAGTGTACCATGTTATCTTAATCAGAGGGACTTGTGGTCAAGGAAAACACCAATACATACAAAAGTAATGAAGAATAACATCTGAATGAGAGGGACTGACGACCAAGGAGAACACAACACCAAATAGCAATAAAACACAAAATTATACAATGCACATCACAAACATGTTGGAGACCACCACGGAACACAACTGATTGAATGGTGTGATTAAACTGGTTAACAGGGTTCTAACTTTACCAATTAATTTGCCGAGTTTGGGGCCTCAAACTGCATCATTCGTTAGATTTAAACACTAATTAGAGTATGACTTAAAAAACGCTCAATGCAGGACCGTTGTAAAAATATATTGATGGTAAATTTAGGTGAAAAATAGCATTGCAAAATTAGACTCTAAAATATACAAACTAGCAACATAAAAAGTTTAAAAAATAATATCAGTAAACACAATATCCAAAAAATGGAGGAATGGTGGAAAATTGTAAGGCCTTATGGTGTGCCATTATGGATATGAATACAACATAGATAGACCAAAGATAAGTAACATAAACTTCTGAATGTGACCAAGAATCGTGTAAGAGTGTCACACATTTTATTTTTATAACTCTTTCCATATCTAGACCATTTATCACTAGGTTTGCATTACATACTAGAGTGTAAGTAGCTCTATTTTAAAAGTGACCTAAATTCCGCCTTATTGTCGTACATTTTGGACAAGGTCATCTAAGATCACGCTTGCATGCAGTCCTTTAGATAATGGCATTACTTTGTCCCAATTTACCATATGTACTTGTATATCCTTGTCAACACTTCAAGAAGAACATGATTGGACCTAGCCTAGTCGGACTCTTAATTATAAGTATGTATTCAAATTCCTGATAAGGGCATTTTGTTTCTAGCATAACAATCTATCTTTTATGATAAGTTTTAATATCATATGCAACATGGTATGCTATTAATTATGTTTAATTCAATTCAACATATTTTATTGTCACATACACATAACATATGTGGTTAAAAGGATTTGACAACAGGAAAACCTATATAAGTCTTCTCCTGACTTCCTAAAAATTAATTTCAACTATTGAGTTTTTTTTATTAGTATTGCATAACAAACTAACAATATCAAAAGTACTACCACACATAAACCCACACTCTACACATTAGCCCATACACTCCACATATAAGCCCATATATTCCACACGTTATACACAAAGTTGTATTTATTTAAGCATTGAACTGCTTTCAGTTGGCATTCATGGGTGATATGAATGCCAACTGAACTTGGTTTGTATATATAGTGGCATTACCATGCGATGGTAAATATAGAAATATGTGTGATCTTTCTTCTCTAGATCTGTATGTTGATAATAACTAGAATTCAGGTTTTCATTTGAGAAGGGCGGACGTACGGGCGCAACGCACAATCTGAACGGATTCTCAAGTTTTTCAGTAGACAGTTATTGATTTCATGATATTTGAGTTTAGGGTAGGCGAGCGTCCGGTGCACCCCTTTGTATCCACTTACACCCCCACTGTATCCCTCCCTGGGCTTGACACCTTATCGTGGAGGGAGGTTTTGGTGTCTCGCTGACCTGGAAAGCAATACTGTGTGTTCCTCGTAGGGTTACTCAAGTCAGACGAGATCAGACTAAGTTTAACATATCCTTAGGAGGGGAAGCTAAGCTGACGGTCCCGTGTACAGGGATTTTTAACCCGCTGGCACAATAGAAGAGTAGGCGGAAACGCCGTTGCATGAGATCATCCTTCTTTCTGAGCAAGCCCTATTGCTTTGTTTTCCCGTTCCTTTCCCTGCTTCTCTTCCTGTCCTATTGTTTAGTGTTTCTCCTTTGGTATTTTGTCACGGTAACCGTGAAATACCCTGGAAGTGACCTTAAGTCCTAATTAAACAAACATACACTCTGCATCCGCCAACGAGTTTTAACTTTAACTGTGCATGTACGTGTGATAATAGATTACTTAATGTTTTCGTAGAATAGAATACGCATAGATAACTTAACGAAATATTGCCACCGCATGAAAACTAATTAAGAATATTGTTCAAGAAACAGATTAGTATATCGAATGCGTGAATTTCTTAATTCGTTGATCAGATATTTTTTACAATGACGAAACATTTAAAGGTCGTTGAAAGAAATTTTAAGTTAGACGTAAGCAGTTTGTTTGTTTAGTGAAGTTTAACCCCTTCAACTTATGTTAAGGTCATATCGAGACGTGCGCGCACCGATAGCGACGTTAAAGTGTTGTCTCAATGAAATATCACAGTACAGACACACTGCCATGATACTTCACTTGGTACGGGTCAACCAGTCCTTCTCCCACCAAGAAATGCTGAGCGCTTAGCAGGGAGTGAGACAATTAACTTATTTAAACGTCTTATGTTTTACGCGGTGCCGGATCGAACCTCGGCCTACCGGAACACGAAGCGAACGCTCTACCATTGAGCTACCGCACTGGTTAGACGTAGAAGGACATATTCAAAAAAGGAATGTGTACGATATATGCAGAGAACGTATGGAACTATAGAGACGTATGGAGTTTTGTTTGTAATTGTTTGTCGTGTAATTTATTTACGTGAGCAGCACAATATAACAACAGCATTTCTGCATCTAATTAGTATTCTAAATATCTTTATATATAACTTAATTAGGATTTTAAATTTTGGCGGGAATTTTAAATCAAACATAAGTTTTAATGAGTATGGATAGAACCAAGATAGACAAGCGAGATTGATGCCGGAAACGGAGTTGGAAAATAAAAATACAGTCCTCTCATTTATAATGACACAATAACTGTAAAGAAAACATATGTTATTTTGGGTTCTTATATGCGTTTGGTACTGTCAAATGTAGGGTTCTTAGAATTTGAATAACTGTCTTATCATAATGTAAATTTATATTAAACACAAAAACTGCATTTTCTCTTAAATGGTATATTGTTCGAAATAATTTTTACAAGTTATACAAAATCTGAATTTGTTAAAAACAATTTATAAAGATTTTAATTTTTTTTTAGAAAAATCATTTCTGAATTGGTTTGGGATTTTTAAGATAGAAACAAATTGAAATGTTATATGTATTTATCATAAGGCGCTGTGGTTGAAGGCATTAAACCATACAGGGCAGCGGGAGGACATCACAACCACTTCAATACAGGCTCATCGCCTGTCCCCGACTGCTTTGGCATCCATTGCAATTATACAAACCCGGTAAGTTTTAACACCTACAGGCAGTTGCAGGTTAAACCCTATACATGTACCACCATTGTGAACCTATAGTGCACCACATTTAAACCCCAGGTAAACTCAGTGAGGTTCACCTCTAGTGCACAAGAAGTGTACATGTAAATAATGTATACATGTATTACCTGTATAGACACCAAGGTGTACTTGTAGTTAAAGACATTGGGTCGAAGAGTTTCGTGTAAAAACCACACTGTGCGATTGTTACCTAATTTATTTATTATATGCAAACAAAACACAGAAAACAACGTTTAAAATGTCCGTATTTAAGTTTTTTTCACGAGTTTCTGCACTTTTATCTGTATGTTGAATTTTTGTCGGTACAAAATCGATTCAAAGCCAGCCAATATTCATACAACCCCGACTTTACCCGAAGAATGCACAGGCGCATTGAAGACCAACATGTCATCAGGTAAACATATTGTAATGGCATTTTCTACACATTGATTTACATTAAGAACTACCTGTAATTGTTACTTAACTTCTTTGTGCAGATCTTCTATGAATAACCGTTGCTAAAATTTACTTATTGAAGAATACAAATCACAAGATTCACATGTAATTCGTATGATTTAGATTGTTTATTGTAGAATTGTTTAACTAATTATCATAAAACCAAAACGTGATCCATAAGTAAAAACTAGGTGTTTAACTGTCTGAACAACATTGAGCTCCATGAGAAATATGCAAACGTTTTACTTATGTTTAAACACTTCATAAACTCTGTACAGCATGGGACTATTGGGCATATTTCTTATGCTGCTCAATGTCAAATCAAAACTATGTACATGTAAAACTGCTAAATTTAACCAAAAAAATACCCTTTTCGTGAATTTTCGACCTGTTTCAAGCCCTTTTTGTACATGTATCTATTTGCCAAATTTTCGGGTAAAAATATTCCAATTATCAAAATATACTATTCTACTATACATTTGTGAAAACCAATTTTATTTTCATGTATTTTGATTTTTTGAGGACCTTGGGGCCCAAGTAAATATTGCTATTGGCAACCCCCCACCCCCCACCCCCCACCCCTTAATACATGTACGTTATGAATGAAGTCTTTGCAATAAAAATGTCTGCAAATTTCAGTTCAGAGAAAACAAATTTGCTTTAGAAATTGAAAAGAATTGATAATTTGTTAGCCATAATGTGTATTACGTCACACACATGTACACAGCAGCGTGTTTCGTTGTCTGCGCTACACTAAAAAAAACAAAGTGTAGCGTGGCAATTCGTACATTGTAGATGTGCAACACGCGTCCATGTTATATTAACACAACAACACACACATACTCGGTTCATAAGTTTAACTTAATCGTCTTCATTAGAAAACATTTTGTTATTTTTGTAGACATGCACCGTTCACTTGCATCATGGATATGACCACGTTGGCCTGTGTCAATATTCAAAAGTAAGTTTTTACAGTCACTTTGTCACAGCGTTTCATATTTATCGGAGGCATGGTTCAGGTTGCACTTCTGTAGTTTTGTTATTCTCTTCTTCCAATGTTTTTGATTAAGAGATTATTTCCTTTTTACTAGCCTTTTTTCAATTTTCAATTTCAATTTCTTTATTCTCATCAAACCATATATATATATATATATATATATATATAGTTTAGAGATGGATTAATAC
>JAUMGZ010212194.1:0-11899 GCA_032359645.1 Pododesmus macrochisma | reverse complement strand
CATATATATGTGTGTGTATTTATTTGACACGCCAAACGGATGACTTGTTTTATTCCTAAAAAAAGAGTAACGACGTAAAACACTTTTTTTATTATTATAGGTTGTTTTGATGAAATGTTCACGTCGTATGTATCATGTATGCCACCTCATGCTATGTCATTAGTGATACTTTCACTTTTTCTTATGAATTGTTTAGTCTCCACTCTTTTGGCATCACAGCTTTAATTTATTTAGATCTTGTCTGTTATAAATCTATATCTCCCGCGAGTCCATTGATGTGTAGCTTGTCGTTGGATCAAGAGCGGGGTGCTCTCACTCACTTGGTTGGTTTAACGACATCTTTAAATCCCCGTTTCAATTTGTAAGATCTCTCTAATAGTGACTTTTTGGTGGGGCTATTGTTTGTTTGTCAATATTGTTTGTTCTGTTGATCCTTTTTTCTAATTTCATCGAACGCACAAATAAATACGCTAAAAGATTGATTTTTAACTACCACCAGTTCTAGTGGGAGGCATAATCATACTGAAAATAGATCTGGAAGTGACATTTGTCTTAGTTTACTGTAGAAAGGTTGCTATTTACAGAACTGACACGGTAACATCATGACAGAAGACACATTTGTAACAGGAAACGCTCACGCCTTCGGGGACACCTGCTTTGCTTCTAGTTTTAATAGAGGCTCGTGCAGTTTCCTTTTCAGTTTAATAATTGTATAATAGAGAGGGTTATGTGCGTTTGCTCCGGTTTCCTATTTTTGACTTTGTCAATGGACTTCTGTCTTTTAAGTATCGCCTTGTTATTTTTTCGTATTTAACCACTTTATTGCTACTAGAATGCACACTCTTAGTCGTCCAATTACACTTACTATTGTAGATTTATCTTCTGTTCACACCTTGGAAGTGTTTGACGAGCACTTTGGTAGTTGTAGAGACCTTCCATGTGACCAGTCTTGTCAGCTTGTACAAGGCCTACCACAGTGTTACTGTACAAAAGGATTCCGTCTGGCAACTGATGGTGTTTCATGTGCAGGTAATGATTGTGTCAATTTCCAATATTCTTGACAAGAAATGCAGAATGAACTCCACCGTTAACACCATAAATAATCAATTTCATTGTATGTTTACTTTCTCACTTCTCTTTAGGAGTAATGTACAAAAGATTTATTAATCTTCAAAATTACTTGAAAAGTGTAAGTGAAAGTGTACTTGAAATTGTTATTTTATTCCTGCAGTTGTTTAAGATAAACGGCATTTTTTTTCGGTTTGTCTTTTAACGTACATATACCAAAATCCCGTTATATTTTTTCTTGCTTCGTTAATAGTTAGGTTAGCTATACTTTGAATTCAAACGACCGTTAGAACGCACTTTTAATTTCTAACATAATGTCTCGTTAATAATATTTTAGTTATCAAAATTTATTAGAATCAGGTAACGACCTCTTCTAGTGGTGTTCGATCTAACATACCAACAAGAGGGTTGATTTGGGTTTGATCAGATTGATTTTTAATAATGACAATCAGCATAGTTGGGGTTTGTTAAAAAAAACGTTCCATTATGCAAAAGGCAATACTGATGTTTAAATGATTTACAGAAATTAACGAGTGTGAAATCAATCCCGGTGTATGTCATCAAGGCTGTAAAAATACGATTGGAGATTTCATGTGCACGTGCAGACGAGGTTTTACGTTAACAAACAATGGACGAACATGCAGAAGGATACACAATTACAGTAAGTAGTATGGCGTTGCCATGCTATATTGTACTTTCTTTTTGGTAGTTATTATTGCATAATTTACATTCTCGCATTCAACAGAGACAACAAATTTCAGCTTCCATCCCATAAATCAGATATCACGCTGACACATTGACATGGTACTTCACTAGGTCACATTTGCTTGACATCGAGTCAAAATTAGCAGATCAAGAAATGCTGAGCACGTAGGAGGGAGCGAGAAGATTACCTAATTGTAACGTCTTAGGTGTGACGTGGCCGGGATTCGAACTCCTGCTTACCGGATCACGAATCGAAAGCTCACCCTCTGGGCCACTGCGCTGTTAATATATTTCGAAGATTTAACATGAGTTGAATATGATCAACTTAAAGTTGTTCAGTCTTATTGAGAGTTACAAAGTTTATATTATCATGCAAGAACACATACAGTTTTGAACTAATCCTTTGCATATCAGTTTCTCTATGTATAATCATCGTTGTGTTTTGCCTTTCATTGACAAAGTCAATACTTACTATTAGTATGCAACCATGTAAGACGGTTGCCGTCACAGTGATTCACTCTTGATAGAACATATGTAAACACATATAAAAAATAATCTAATTTCGGTAATGAAGTGACGCTTCGTAGAGACAAGTTGTATCGTATATAAGACGTTTTGAGGTATTGTGAATCTAAATATAATGGAGTATGTTTTAATGTTCTTCAAATGCACTGCCTTTGTTATAAATCATGTGATGTGCAAACTGCTTTATATTTAAAAATACCTTTGCTAAAATGGCATTGCTGTATGAATGTCTTTCTTTTAAGTTATTTGAGTAATAAGAAACAATTCAAATAATATACATTGTAAGACATTCTGAGACGTGTCTGGGAACCGTTTTTTTTAAATTAATTTTTTTTATATATATAATTAATTTAATGTGCTTTATCTTGAAGATTATTCATCGTGTAGGCAGTCGACGCAGTTTCCCCCATGTACTGTCAATGTCTCGCGTGTCTCCCAGAGAGGTAGACATCATGTTCCATGTGGGTTAGTTTCCTGCTATTCGGAACCTGTACCCTACATTGGACGGTTTAATAAACAACGTGAATCAGAAAATAGAAAAGATGAACGTTGGCAGAGAACTTCAGACCCTCTATGTAATGATGTTAGTTGTAACGTTGATACCAATATTGATCCAAGTATCATTTCTATACCAAATTTACCTCCAGAAATCGTAGATGCGCACAGTCCTCCTTGTTCACAAAATGACTGTTTACCTACAAATCATCGAAACCTTCAAAGAATTACAAATGCCGGTATTTTAGAAAGGGATACGCTCAATTCTGACAGTTTAGAATTAAATGGTTTTAGAGAAAATTATTTTGATGATATTGTAGAACCTCTTGAAATGTTTGACAATTATGAATCCCAAGATCAGACCAACCTTCCGGATCCTATTATAAAAGATTTAACACTGTTCGAATCGGTAAATCAGCATCGCAGAACAAACGCACCCACAAGACGAACTGCAAATAGTCGTTTTCAAACTGGCAGACGACGAAAACCTGCGAAATTTAGGAATGGATATCGCCATAAAGTTCGTGAAGGTCAACTCCAAGACCGAATGCTCATTTATGATATCTTAGGAAGAAATAGTTTTCGCACAGCTGATGTGCGAAGTGACACGATCACTCCACTTACATATCCTGGTCAAAGATCAAACCAGGGAAGACATCAACGTGTTATCCAACCAACGGAACATGATAAAACGACATTTCCACGCAAACCAAAACAAAAAGGAAGGAAAAAGTTTAAGCGTCAAAACACTAGAAAAAACATAAATCGTAAACGGTTGAGGAAAATGAAAAGCAATGGTCGTTCGTTTAAATCGAAAGAGAAAACACAACGTACGAAAAGACTCAGACGACACAACACACGGTCGTCTGAACATAGAAGACACAGCAGTTTACGTTCTACTGTTCGACACACATCAAATACAGTACATAATACTTCTAAACCAAAACTTGTAGACATGAAACAGGAAAAAGCTACATCGCATCCAAGAAAAGCTCGAAATGAATACAGAAATAACGTAAAGACTAACATTAATAACATTGAAAATTCAAATATAGAACCGCAGCTTGAAGATGCAGCAGAATATTCGACCATTGGAATGGACACGTTTAAGTCAAACGAGATTTCCAAAGTACGGAAAGCACGACGCCTCATTTCACATGCGCATACAACGTCAACAAGTAGTAATAAATTAAATGTTCCCTCTCAATTTATGCATCGCTTAGAAGATTTAACCTTGTTAACAACATTTTCCCCACATACTTCAAACTTTGATGCAATAAAGGGTACTTTAAATGAAATAACAACAACAGCATCACCTCCTTTTTCTACATATATATTCCAAGAACTTCATAAACCAGAATCCTATCGTTTTGACGGAATATTTACGTCTCCTAAATACAGTCGGAATAAAAAAGACACAACAGAAGCAACACCTAATTCCGAACAAACACTAAACGCATTAACAGCTCGTACTGTACGATTCGGAAGTAAACGGGTAAATGACATGTTAACTGAACAACATAAAATGTCCTCTTCAACATATTCTAGATTAAAAACAATATCTACAACTACCGTAGAACGCGATTCTCAACAGGCAGCAACACCGGCTGTAGCATCAAAACGTCTTTCAAGATTTGAAGCTAAAATGAACTATTTTGAAAGTTTCATGAATGCGCTAAAACATCGACATGACAATGGCAAGTTGGAGGGTACAACAACTGAATCTATGCAAAGGGACGGTCGACTCTGTCGTGATGATCTATGTACTTCATTTATCATATCTGTTGGCGGTACCGGAAACCAAAAAATCACACATCAATGTCCTTTAGGATATAGTTACCGTTTAGATAATGGAATAGCTTATTGTGACCTACAAATAATGACAGCACAAGAAACTACGACAGCAAATGTTCCAAACATTGCATTCAATACAGCCATTCCCACAAAACTAGCTGCTGAATCACAAGAAACTACGACAACAAATGTTCCAAACATTGCACTCAATACACCAATTTCCACAAAACTAGCTGCTGAATCACAAGAAACTACGACAACAAATGTTCCAAATATTGCATTCAACACAGCCATTTCCACAAAACTAGCTGCTGAATCACAGGAAACTCGTACCATACAATCTGCTTTGACAAGAAATCCTGCGGAAACACAATGTCAACATGGATATATTAATGTAGATGGCACATGTGAACCTGAGCTAGTTTGCTCTCCAGGCTTCACCTCTGAAATTATAAATGGACGATTGCAATGCGTCGTGCATGAAGAAAATAAAATGACAAACAAATGCCCAAACGGCCAAGTAGCGTTAAACGAATCCGGTGTAGTGGTTTGTCAGTCTGATGCTACAATGGTTGGCCCGACTGAAATTCCTATTTGTCCTTCTGGACAGCGCTTGGTTACATGGGGTACTTCATATATATGTAGAACTAGTACAGACTCAAAACCAATATGTGAACATGGATCAACACTTGTTGAAACTAGTTCAGGTTTTACATGTGTCGACAAGAGAGAATTGGTTGAGTGTAAACAAGGGGAGAGAAGAATGGACACACTGTCCGGTGTAATATGTATTGAGAATACACTTGGTGCAACCACTACCGTTAAGCATGCAACAGCACCTGCAATTCGATGCCCTGATGGTCTAGAATCGGTACAAACACCAGTGGGACAGATTTGTCAATACGTTGCACCTATCAAAACTGAAGCAGTCACATGCTTACCTGACCAAGAGGTTGTTGTGGTTGAAGGCCGAAGGATTTGCCAGTTCATACAAAACCGGAATCGTGGTATAAATCAATGCGATGAGGGATTTGTATTCCTTGATACTCCAGAGGGAACACGATGCACTCAAAGTCCACTTTCGAACGCTGAATTATCCAAAGTTGATCGATTCGATGACCCATGTCCTATAGGTGAGATATTAGTCAATGTTGACGGTGTTTCTAACTGCCAATATAGAACTCGTTCACCAGAACAAAGCCAGGGGGAATATTACATCATTACATCGTGTAGCAACGGGGAAATTCTCACACAGGGACGCAGGAGCTTTATGTGCAAGCAAACAAACCACAACCTGGCTAATCTTATATGCCCAAGTTCTGAAATACTCGTTTCTATTAATGAGGAAATTGTGTGCATGCCAGAACAGCATACAACGATCGTCTGCTTAGAAAACCAAATTTTAGTTCACGGAGATGCAGATAATAATAACTTCATGTGTATCGATCCAGAAGCCGAATTATTTCCCGCGGAGGAAATTCTTCTTTGCAAAGAGAATGAAATCCTGGTTGTAGACGAGTCGGGTAGCAGATGCATGTACCATTCATTTGGTCGAAACATATGTGGTGATGGTTATAAAGATATACAGACGAAAGACGGGATCTTGTGCAAAGCTCTGATCATGGACCTTGAATGCCCACATGCCTTTAGACTTGCTCATAATAGCAAGATTCCTGAATGTGTACCGACGTCAGGTAAGAAATTGTTAAGTATTTATATTGGCTTTCTATCTATGATTGTCATATTGCAAATATGAGTTACCCTTTTATCTTCAAACAATTAAGTACCAGTTACATATTTTTGAATTTTAATTGTTATTATATGTGTAATCATTGAAAGTATTTAATGTCCCCATGACTTGAAACTATGTGAAAGGCAAAACTATCCAAAAAAAAAAAAAATGTCAAGATGCTAGTTGATTCTCATTTGAGCCTCCTTATAAGACTGAATGTGAAATTCCTGGGGTTTTGGCTAAACATGTACACGTTAGTTACTTTTTATATGATATGGCTGCGTACAGTCATGTATCACTGGCATTATACTTAATGTATTGGTACATAAAACATGCATTCGCTTATTTTCCGAATAGACTTGTATTAACTATATTTTTAGGATCAGGAGAATCTTTGAGCCCATGTGAAGATCCTTACCATGTCCATACTCTCGACGGATCAGTTAAATGTGTTCTTACAGAACGATGCAATGAAGGTATTATACTTTTATACCAGAATGTTGTTACATGTAAGATAAAGCAATATAGTTGTTTTAGTGGTGGTAAGCATATAACACACAATCATGACTGACAACAAATAGACTATATATACATTAACAGGGGTATTCGCTACTTTCCCTGGTGAAGACATCTTGATCTGGTAAGATTTTGATCGTGTTTGAAAAGTGAAAAAGTGAAAAAGAAAATGTTTTGTATTGTGTTATTTCAGTTGGAACAATGCATTGAAAAGAAGAAAAGTTGTTAATAATATGTAATTTCTAATAATTACGTTCCAAAGGTTGCTCAGAGATCAATTTAACAAAATATATGTAAAGAAACCTGTGTTAGTTTGAATTAATGGATGCAGCAAGTATATGTCAACAGCTGTTTACTAAAAGTACATACTTCTATAGTGTATTAGCGCTTTACAGATAAGTGAGGACATTATTGTTCAATCAAGTAATAAGTGATATAATTTTAATTAATTATCTGAATAATACATTTACACATCGTAAACCTAAATTCAATGTACGTTGTTGAAGTTAGGCACATACATGAAACTACATCACGACTTACCATTATGTTTCACCAATAGAGATAGGCAACTTGGAGAGAACTGGATGCAGTCGAACATTGGAAAGACTTAACCTGGATTGTAACCCACAGTGTGCCAATGGTGGAACGTGCTTAAATGGAACCTGCGTATGTCCAAAAGGAGTTACAGGAGTTGGCTGTCATGAAGGCAAGTCTTGATGAATGTAATTGAAATACAGTGAAAGCCCACATAAGAGTGAGAATTACTCCAAACGCAAGCACGACTCCAAACAAAAACAAAACAAACAAAAAACAAATACAGATGTATTATTTATGAGCTATAAGTTATTAATAACTGCAAAAGCAAGTTTGTTATAATCTATTCATGTAAATACTATAAAAAAAATAATTGAATAAAATAAAAGAAATGGGAACTGTATAGGTCATTATTCTTGATATTACAGTTCATTCACTTATTCCACAAGTGGCTTTAACAAGGGCTTCAAGTACTCGTATTGGTGATACCACCTATTGAGTGAGTGATATCGTATGTTAGAATCATTGGTTTAATCAAATGGGGTTAAAAAAGAAAACGGTTCCCCAAGGTTCTCTAGCCGTGGCAGAATAGGGGCCTTTAAGCGCTTTTGCACACGTTCTTTGTCTTTCTTAGCACCAGATTCGTTTGAGGATGGACGACTACGAAGTTTTACCTGTTAGTTTTCGTTGTTTCTTTGTAACAATAATAATAGAAGAGATCTAATTGAAAAGTATTTTACGAAAATACTCATCTTTTAGTTTGTTTTCAAAAGGAACTTTAATGTCTGCAAATCATGCTAGGAATAGTCTGTATATTATCATGTTTATTGTTTTGTTTTATTGATAATTGTAGATATAGATGAATGCCAGTTATTCGGCCAGAGGAACTGTCAGTACGGATGTGAGAATACATTAGGGGGCTACACGTGCGTATGTCCTGCTAGAATGACACTAAACTCGGATAATGTAACATGCACGTGTAAGTATGAAATGGGAAGAAATAGGATAAACACAGCAAATAATATTGATTCACAAACAAAAGTTTCATAAAAGAAGTCACCACAAAATGAACCAGCAAGCTCAGACGGGCATTTCAACATTAACTTAAAGCCAACTAAATGGGTGAAAAGACTTCGCTCTTGAACCAAAGCAAAGACGAAAACCGAAACACGATGTTTAAAAATCTTTTTAAGAATTTCATATGAAAAACCGTTATAGCATGAGTAGCAGCATGACATAATGCAGCTAAATCAGCCTACGATTTAGATATAATAGAATATTACAGCTGATTGATAAACTAATTTGGACACACATATAACATATCTCAGAATTTTAAGAATGAAAAGGAACAAAAATATGTACGTGTAATATATTGTGCATTACTATTTATAATGCAATCGCCTTCAGTAGAAACGTTGACATTTCATTCTTCTTTTAAAATTTGAGTCATCGTTAATAAAACCAATTTTCAATATTAACTAAAATTAAGATTTACCCGACTTTAGTAGCATTGTCTTAGTACTTGACAAGATGTCAATTAACTTTTGACAACGTGTCATGTCAGTTACATATATGTTTTGTTTACAGCAACAAGTTGTGCCCCAGATTGTCTGAATGGAGGAACGTGTCGTGGAGGAAGGTGTATATGTTCGCCAGGATTTGAAGGTTTCCTATGCCAAGATGGTAAGCAAAGTATTAAATACGAAAAATAAAGACGATATTCACTAGACACGAGTTCATTGACATGGCAGAAAAATGGACAACGGAGAACGCGAACAAAAAAATAATTGATTAACTCAAATGGGAAACATCAAGTACCTCTATCAAAAAAAAACAAAAACAAAGTGTCCGTGAAGGAAGGAGTGAGCGTTTCTTGCTACACATTTATAGAATTAGATGCAATTTAGTGTGCCAAAGGTATGAGAAAGTGTGTTGTCTTAATACAAGTTGGTTCTTTGTAATTTTATTTTTTCAACAAAGAGATATTATATTTGTCCTTGTTCTTTTTTTTTCGTACTTATTGTGGTGGCCCGTTTCAGCTTGCGGGTTAATTCTGGTTATGATTATCGGTGTGACTATTGTCTGTGTTCAAATATATTTGTCCGTTTAATATAATCTTCTGAGCGTTTCAAATGTTTACGGCTTGAGGCCCTAAATTCCGCGGATAAAGTGCAAGGTTAGAAGCCCGTTATCGGTATAACCATCTCTTGCTTATATTGCAAGAACTTCCTATTTTTCCGTCGATGTAAATTGCCTCGATTTATGTATTTTATTGTAATCTTGTATTTGTTGACGTTTTCCTTTGTCGCCATTCCGTCTAATTTAGTCTTAAAACATCAGATTACACATTTTATTAAAATGTATGCATCATATATTTCTGTACACAAAACTACGTTGTTGGCTGCTGTTATTTCTGTTTAAGATGTTAACGAGTGTTCAAGGCATGCACGACTATGTCAGTACCAGTGTAGAAACACATATGGAAGCTTTGCCTGTTTATGTCCCCCGGGAAGTCGGATAAGAGAAGACAAGAGGACATGCAGAAGTAAGAACATAAAATAATGCAAGTCTAGATCTACAATAAGCAAAGCACTAGTGTTCTATAACTTGTGCTTTTATATTCAATAGTTTGTACTCTACATTTCCACAATTCATCTGTCAATGTCCCAAGTTTATCACATTAGTATAACTAGTCATATATCATTTTTAAACTTCTATTTCTGACATGAACACACAGTCTTATTTGATTCCAACCAGGATTTTATAAATAATGTCAAAATCATTGGATATTCTCAGTTAAATATTAATTTATAATAACGTCATGATATGTTTACAAATTATACATTTGACTCAATATTTATCCGTATTTTCAGATATAACGTGTACTCCAGAATGCAGGAATCGTGGTGAATGTGTAGACCATCGATGTAGATGTCCACCTGGATACGAAGGAATTATATGTCAGCTAGGTAAAGCATTTGTGTTAGTTTTTGATTGTTTTCAAGTTAGAATTGTGGGGGGGGGGGGGGGGGTTATTGTGGTAAATATGTTCCGACACTAACCATTTTTGAAATCTATTCTAAACAAAGAAACAATTTCTGTGGGAGCATTTTTGCAATGTGGTTAATGAGTGTTTATTTCGCTCTGATGTCTGTTAGATCTTTCCTTGGTCGTCATTTGCGGTGCTTTTGATTCAGATTTCGTGCTTTCTAACTTCATTCAAGAATAGCTTATCCGAGTTTGAATTTAGAGAGTATTACCGTAATGCAAAAATAAATTATCAAAATATTTGTTAATTTTTCAGATGTAGATGAATGTAGACAACAGCCATGCAGTCACATGTGCAGAAATGTACCAGGCAGTTTCTATTGTGAATGTCCCTATGGATTTCAGTTAGACGACAGTTTACGTACATGTAATAAAATAACATAACAACTTCTCTCTGTCTCTTGTTACTTGAATAAATTAATGTTGCATAGTTTGAAAAAGCAACCATCAAAACAGATTTAACTTTCTTTGCTCGTGCGACTTATTGCAAACATACATAAGATCGATAGCAGTATGTATTTTGAAACAAGTTCAGCAAATGCGGACATGTTATAGCATGAACTAGAAATGTACATACACGAAAAACAGGATAAGTGGAATCAACAGAACGCGAGACATTGATAAACTAACAATAGCCGCATCAAACAATTCAGCACCAGAATAAAAAAGAAGAAATTTACGTCACAACAGTCCTCAGTAATCTAAGACTTAGGAAGGTCGCCCAGCAAACTCATTCTATAAAACTAAAATTCCTTTTCGTAAACAAACCTATTGGTACGAACCATGATGAAAAATAACAAGCAGTCTTAAAATTGTCTTCAATTCTAATGAACTGGTAGTCTGGAGAAAAATACCATAACTTTAATATTAAGAGGAAATGGGATAAAGAGCACAAAGGATATCAAATAACAAACTATAGCCCCATTGCAAGAGTCTTCATCATAACTTACAATCTGAAAGGTGCTGGTAATCTGGAAAAGTCCATCATTCTAATATACTGACTAAATTCTAGTTAATTGATATGTCATCCAATCCTAATCGCATCCTTTCTATCTTGAAGTTCTTTTTTTACTAATTTCTAACGTTTATGAAATGGTGAAGGCTGTTGATTCTCTCACTCGTGTGGTTGGTTTGACGTCACTTTTAAGTATTATATTTTTGGTGGTCCGTCCTCTTTTTGCATGTTTATTCTGGTGATGACTTTTTAATTTGATAATTGCTTGCTTGTCAATGCCCTTTGTTCTGCTGATTCCATTTCTTTTAAGTCAAGAGACCTCTTCCTATACCAATCCGCCGTCCGTCGTCGTCGTCGTCCGACTTTCGTAAACTTTCACATTTAAACCTCTCAAAAACAATTTCACCAATTTGAAGAAGAAAAAAAAACTTGCTGTGAATGTTCCTCCTATGGTCCTTCCTCGGATGTGTCCGGCGTTGTCTAACTCCACCCAACATGGCTGACTTGGCTTCTGAGTGGCTGAGATA
>JAUMGZ010212183.1:0-11900 GCA_032359645.1 Pododesmus macrochisma | reverse complement strand
CCATACAGCAATAGCTAACTGGTTGTGTAAAACTAATATAATATCAAGTCATTGACTTAAAACGATATGTCAACATCCATGTTTGGTCATACTGAATACATGTATGATATTACATTTTTTTTAAAGTGATTTTAAATTATTTTGTACGTCAAACATTTCGCTCGTTACAAGGCTTTGCCTTTTTCATATTATTTTTTACCATACAGCATATATAAGGCTGACTTGGCAAAACAAAAACCTAACAGAACAACAACAAAAAGAAACGAGGACTTAAATAACAAAACTAAAAAGGACGACACAAATAAGAACGTCACCAAACGGAACGTCACAACGGAACGTCACCAAACGGAACGTCACCAACGGAACGTCACCAATAGACTTGTTCTTTCCCTTTGTTACGCTGCTCTCAAAAGCCGAAAGAAGTAACAAAGGGAGAGAACCAGTCTACGTCACCAACGGCACGTCACCAACGGAACGTCACCAAACGGAACGCCACCAAACAAAACACAACCAAACGGAACGTCACCAAACGGAACGTCACCAAAATGAACGAAACAAAAACAGAACAAAAACAATATGAACGCAGCAATAAGATGAAACGAGACCAGCACGGGAACATTTAACAAAACACACAAATAGAGGCCACAACACAAAAATATGGTTGCTGATTTCTTCCATTTTGTTATTTCGTTTTTCGCCCTACAATAACGAAGATCATGTTCTTTCGCAGCAAAAATACAAAAAATGGAGGAAAACTTGCACAAAACAACAGAAATTAAAAAAAAAAAAAAAACAAACAAAAATTAATAATAAAACGAAAAACTTAGGGGTTTGGGGGGGCGAAAAAACGAAGGATTATCTTTTTTCGCCTTGAAATGACGAAGGCAAAATACGAAGATTACCTGGGTTTTAACGCTTTCGTTATTTCACCCCGAAAAACGATGATCATCGAAAGAAATCGTGCACCATACAAATCACGAAGAACAATGCACTATAAGAATCTTTCACATACGCGAGTGGAAGATAGGAATACACCCGAGGGGGTTACAATTTGGTGTAATTGGCTTGCCGAGGGTTTTACTCCAGTTTGTAACTTACGGGGGTGGAATATCCCTATCTTCCACAAACGCGTATGAAAGATTATTTTTCTCCCATATTATCTGTGTTTTGCATTCATTTGTTTTAAATAGTAAGAAAATGGCGGCGAAAACGGTTCACGCTACGAAAAATCTGAGAACGGCACTCGTAAGATCGGGATTTATTTTGTTTATACTATAAAATGAAAGGATTTTTCGAAGGATTGATTTCTTTTTTATTTATGAAGCGATTGAAATTTGAGAAATTCAGCAAGAAATGTACACACACGCCATATTTATGCTGCATTCACAACGTTACAATTAAGAAGTGACGTAATTTGATTGTCTATGCCATCACGTAATGTAAGTGTGTGTCATATAGAGATATGGGAGAAATACTGATATTATTAAAACTTCGTACCCGTCTAGCTGTACATGATTGACTTATTTCTATCGAGGAGACAAGTATGATTATCGCCATATCATGAGATGATCGACCCTATATTGTATAAAAGATTTACTTGTCTTTTATGTGAGAGAGAAGAACCAGAACAGCTCAAAACATTGAATATGACAACAAAACATCCAATAGAAGCGCAACAAGTGCTATAACGGTAATGGAACACAACGGATGAACGGAGAAAAAATCCGACTAGATGTATGACACATAAAAGAATATAATACCGGATGACAATACATTGTGACAAAATGCCAACGAGGAAACAATGACCGGGACCAGTAAAAGTAATGGCGAACGTAAATCAAAACAAGAAAATGATGTTACACAAAAATTAAAATGTGATGACGACAAATAAAAATTCAAACAAGAAGTACGACAAAAAAAAGTTAAAATGCTACAACAAACAAAAATCAAAATATTATAACGGCAGAAAAAAGTTAATGATAAAACTGTAAATGCAAGTTTAAATCCCAAAGATGAGAGAATACATATTAGAATGACGAATGACGAATCAGTGCTATATAACAAGAGCTGTGTGAGAACAGCATAGCTCGCCCATAACAAACATTTTGGTTATAAGTTAATCTCACCCATTACATATATTAAATGAGCATGCGAAACAAGAAACTACCAATGGCTGTATTAAATGTTTTATTTGTCGTTTTCAAATACAATTAATGCCCTTAAAGCACCCTTGAATATACTGGTCATGCGATTTCAGTTGATGTAGGATTTATATTAACTTAAAGATTTACTTTAACAAAACTGTTTTATCCTAGAGCAAATGTTTGGGCAGGCAGACAAAAACATCTTTGTCTATACATACAATTATGCTTATTGATTTTGTACAATATTTCAATAGACTGGTTCCCTCCTCAGTTACCTCCCCTTAGTACGCTACACAGGCTGTTTGGTAAGGTAGCGCAGTCCTGGCGGAGAGAATATAACGAAGGGAGGGAACCAGTCTAATATTTCAATGTTGCTACTTATAAAATTCTTTGTCAATTTGTTATTAATTGATGGTTTTACTGTTCGTAAATTGGATTTGTATTTTCGGTTTATTGGTAATAACACAAAATAAATACCCTTGTGGTCAGAAAAATGTGACTCCATCACTCCACATCGGAAGCGGGTAATATCATTGAGGTATATATAATCTAATAAGTGAAATTGTCTTAGGTAACATATGGAATACACTGAGAACATCCATTAATAAGTTCCAATTGATTTTGAGAATGTTTCAGAAGGTCAATACGAATGTCACCAACAATCACAAATTGTTGATTTACCTTGGACACAGTGTCTTTAAGAATTCTTGTAGCTTCTGCCTCTTTGCTTCTTTTACCAGAAGAGGTTATATATTGCAGAGATTTACAATGATGGGATACAAGGGGTATAATGACAGCTTAAACATACTATATAATATGATTTTATCTTATTTG
The DNA here is from genome assembly GCA_032359645.1 of Pododesmus macrochisma. NCBI lineage: Eukaryota > Metazoa > Mollusca > Bivalvia > Pectinida > Anomiidae > Pododesmus > Pododesmus macrochisma. The sequence goes on along the minus strand of JAUMGZ010212183.1, from coordinate 8,922 downwards.
TGTTGAGTATATTTCAAACTAAATAAAAAAAAAAAAAAAAAAAAACTTTGCACCTAAACTATGAAAGAAACTCCTTATTGTCGCGTCTGTCCTTTGCTTTGCTTGAAATCATATATGTTCATATTTGTGAGAATCTATGCATTGTCAAAGAGTTTCAATGCAGCAAAGGCACATCAAGTAACTAGTGTTGTAGTTTATTGTCATATTTCAACACTTGCAGGTAATTGATGCCAACGCCAAAGTTCCACTTTTCGCATAGGCGAACTAAAAACGACATGACCTAATGTAAATCATAAGTACAGAAAACGCTTATCGCAAAACAAAACCGAAAATGATAAATGAATGCTAATCAACGCAAGAACAATGAAATTTAAGCAACAACACAAAATAACCACAACAATTCCTAGAACCTTGACGAATATCTAATCAAAACGATGAATTAATTCTACGGCGAACGTTTACAAAAACGACAAGAAGGCAAAATTGTGACGACATTGATCCAATACATTAAAACATTCCTCTAGCAACATATACAACAAATATTTATATTTATATTAAAAAAGACGAAAATTGTTGTAAAATAATGATAACAGGGAACGGCGAACGTCTTTATATATACAATATTTACTTACATTTGTAACAAGAACAGCGAAAGCATATATTCACATTTATAGCAAAAATGACGAACGCTGATTAAAACGGCAATAAAGAATGAGAGAATGAATATGAGTGGCTTTTTCTGATCAAGACAACAATTTTTATCAAACAAAGAAAAGTACAAGAATGGCAGACACATGCACCAAAAAAAAAAAAACCTAAGAAATTTGGACAAATAGAAAAAATTTAACGCTGAGAATGCAACAAACTGACAGATGTACACAAGGAAATGTTTTATACGTGAAAAAAATTACAAAAAGGCATAACGACATACACATGAGTATTTTAATATAAAAAAATAGAAAATTAGTTTATCATAAGACGACTATGAGTTCGAACACGAGTAAAATCTAATTACATTTTCAATTAACTCAAGTGTGATTTATCATTTTGGTCAGTTTTATCAATCTAGAATCTTTTGAAAGAAAAGAATTGCAGGAGGAACGTGTTTTTCTCTCAAATTTATGAATAGAAAATAATAGGGTTAAGACTTACCTCGGTGTACACATGTACAGGAGCAGTAACAACAGTAGTTTATCCATCTTGTCCAGTTTGATTACTGTGCAACTAAAATAGACATTAACAACAATACACACATCTAAGTCTTTTAAACAACAACAACAATTGGCGAAAGACGTGACGGCACTGGCATGTCGTGTAGATATTGGTAAATATAATGGCTAAGTACCTACGCCGGACATGCTGAGGATGTCCTTCCATTCATTCTACTTTTCTGATAATTTCATTATGCCTTTTCAATATTTTTAGCTGCGATAATTGAGAGATAATGATAGTTTGCTTGATGTCTTGAAGAAGACACATTGTCTCAGTGGCTCTGTCTTACATACGAGGATTATGTAATTACGCGGGAAGCTATACGATGTTAGGTATATCTCTCTGTATGTAAATTAGTCATCTCTCTCTTTAAGTGGCCGTAATGTGGAACGTATAGGACCCATTACTCCGCCACATTGATGCTTGATAAACCTTGTCATGAGAGTTGTGTTTTATTTCTACATACATACTATGCATTCAATATAGTGCCGGCAGACAGCCGATATATTATGCAATAGGACATTATATTCAAAGCTGAATTAAAAAAGCTACCTGTTATTTAATGCAATCAAAGAAAATAATTTGATACCGAGAAATAGAAATATCGCATATTTTCATTTTGCAGTGAATTACCTTGCCCATTATCTTGTATCAACGTTTTTGTTTTAGTCCCTTAACTATACGGCTGTATATTGTAAATATAATATATAATTTATATGTGTCAGTAGTCGGAAGACCAAAGGAAAATACATGTTGAAACTTCATAAAAGAAAAGAAAATCCTCAAATCTAATCAAATGCGGTTCACGGAAAAATTTCAAACTCACAACTATTGGAAACCACTTTAGTTTTAATGTAAACATATCTAATTGCCATTATTTACAATCAAAGTACAATAACATATAATTAAAGAATGAAGCACAAGGATTGGGAACAAGTTATACCAACTTATGTATCCCTCTCCGGGTTAGATAAAGTAAAGAATAACAATTTATACATCTTAACGTGAAAACCACTGTTTGGTAAGAGTATACCAAATAAAAGCTATGCAGGTTTATATGCTTCCCATCTTCCTGCGTGACAAATTCATTGGACAATATGCGAAGCTATCTACCAAACAATCAGAAGAAATATCGAGCGATAAAATGGAAATTATGGTGATATATGGTCATGGCAGTATCACAATTTAGTAAGTTTAAAAGAAATAATGACCTCGGAACTGTCGAGATTTGATATAGAGTTTCCTCTACTAGCATATCAAAAACCGTATCAAAGGCCATTTGCAAGAACAAATTAAAAATCTAATAACAAAAATAGCAGTCGGTGAATTCTAACAAAACCCGATTTAGTAAACAAAATAGGGTACATAAAAGCGAAAAATTGTGATATTCAAGTCATGCATAAATTCGACTTCCTACTTGAAGTGACCGAAAACGCATACCCCCATTCGTACAAAACGACTAGCCTTGAAGTCAGATGAAATAATTAACAACTAAGCGGGAAAATCTATGGCAAGCAGACTTAATATTTATTCCAAAAACAAATTTTTAATTTTTTTTATTAGGATATCTTATTAAAAAAAATGCAGATATATATAAAAGACATGTAATAAAATATTTTATATTCATCATAAGATATCTTATATATACTATAAAGGATATCATGTAACGTTTATAAGATACCTTACATACACATTTTTCAACCACTTAGTTTCAAGAACTAATTATATTCGGCTTGCCATACAAGACCTCAGGAAGCACAACAAATCCTACAGGTTAACATTCCGTCATATTACCTCGATCAACACAACGGAATTAAGTGTATAATGCGCACTGCAGTAAAGGTAATGTTATTGTAGCTCTAAACAATTCTTAAGAAAAAAAACATTTTCTTATACTGAATACATCATAAATAACAAGCAAATCTATAACAACAGTTACAAATACTTACCAGTTTAGTCTCTCTAAATTTTCTGTGAATTGAAAAAATTGATATTGACATTTTATTTGTAAATGTGTTAATTGGTGAACTTTGAACTGCTATTCTTGGATCCTGAAAAACATTAAAGTCGTCACTAAGGCTGCTTCAGTCATAGTAAACATGGCAACATATTAACAGTGTGTGTGTGCGCGCACGTGTCTGTGTGCACTTATGTGTGTGCACGTTTCTGTGTACACGTGTGTATGTCCACACACTTCCATATACTTTTCTCTGAATCTAGCTTAAAGTTATGATAGTGCCAGTTCAAGACAAGTGACGAACAAGGAAAACATCAACAAGCATCAAGCAGCGGTTTATAACACATTACAAATTGATAACTTAACTAAATTTTTGACTTGAACCTTTAAAACGCTTGTTATGTTCGTGTGGCCTACTGAATTTTAAAATTAATGGTTTGATTAAGTTAGCCACAGAAATGTTTCTACCATTGGAACAACATCTTTTAGAATTTTTAGGGAAGCATAGCTTTTTTTAGAAAGATGCAGAAACGATACTTCTTTTGCAACTCAGTAAGTCACAATAATCCAAAAATGCAATAAAAAACCCAAAAAATCGAAAAAACAAGCAAAACAAATGAAGATCATGATTTAATATTTAATATCTAAGTCAAAGCTACCTCGAGGTCAAAATGCACATTTGCAAAATGACCTGTTTCATTACTTCCGTTAGGGTATGTCTGTTTAGGACAAAAAAAGGTTCCCTATGTATGAACTTTATTATAAAACTGTTTCCAATGTGACTTTCTGCACGTGAAACTGACACCAGAATTAGACAAAACGAACGAAACTTGAACCAACAACGGTCTAGTATTCTATTAAGAGTGTAAAATCCGCAGATTGATTAAAACTGAGCGCGAAAAGATGATAATTATTAAGCAGCCACAGAACAATTTATATTGACAGCTTGTATCTTCTGTCGTTACTTCGCTCCATCGCCATCATGTTTTCGCTCCTTCGTTCCTTTGTCATCGTGTTTTCGCTCCTTCGTTCCTTTGCCATCGTGTTTTCGCTCCTTCGTTCCTTTGCCATCGTGTATCCGCTCCTTCGCGTTTAGGTCGAAGGAGCGAAGGAACGATAATCGAAACTTGTCCCTAATGGGACACCATACAATTCAGTCAAGAAAAAAAATGATGTTAATCGGCCCGTTTGAGGATTATTGTGACGTCATTTTTTCTGCCTTCTTCTTGGTGCTGAATCGTTTGATGAGGATGTTGTTTTGCCAATGTCTTTCGTTGTGATTGTTCCACTTATCCTTTTTGTTCCTAAGTTCAAATCAGATGCAAAAAGACAAATAAAATGTATATTTTTAAGAGTTTATTAGCATGATGCACAGTACATGATTTATTGTATTAATTTATATCTAGGAAACTTTCTTTTTTACTTCCGCCAAGGTTCATTAATGATTTTGAGAGGGTGTTCATTCTTTTGCCTATAAGATTACTAGCTATAATGTCTAGATATCGTTTACGTGGTATTCGACGGTGTACCATAAAGTCCTCGGGGAGGTCGTGGCAGCTTGGAAAGGTTTTCATTTTCACATTCTGAAGATGTTCATTGTTGTTAGCACGTTCAATTGCATTATCACGTGACATAGCATTGACGTCATCGTCACTCGACAAAGACGTCAATATGTGTCCATGTTTGCCGGGACAGCATGACACTGCAGTGCACGCAATCAATCTGAAAAAGTATTAAAAAAAGAAAAATTTAGGTCACTATAATATGTTAGACACTGCATCAATTAAAGAGCAATAGAAAAGATAACAAAGCATAAAATCAATGTTTATCAGACTATTAAAAAACACCAGAACAGCAGTTTAAGAAACGGTATATTAAGTACTGATAACGCATCGAGCCAAAACAGAAAAGCAAATTTGCTAAAAACATTGATGGCATATCAAAGAATGAAAAAATTAAAACACAACAGTAAACATGAATTAAGGAAAGCCATCATATAACTGCAACTTATGTGGCATATTACAGAATGAGAATCACACTGTAAAAAACAGCATATCAAGTTACAACTGGTATCAAAGGCATTCCAATAGAACCCATATATGCCAAGTAAAACATAGTATATCTAGAATAAAAACTTATCAAATGAAAAAAAATCGTCATATCAAGTAAAAGGGTATTTCAAAGATAACATATACATATAAAAGCCATATACAAAAAAGACAGACAGTATATAAAAGAACGGCATTCCAATTTAAGACAAAAAAGGTATATAAAAGAACGGCATACCAATTTGAAATAGAACAGTATGTCAAAGAACGGCACACCATTTTAAGACAGAACAGTCTACCAAAGAACAACATATCAAAGAATGGCATACCAATTTAAGACAGACAAGCATATCAGAATGGCATACAAATTTGGAACAGAACAGTATACCAAAAACAACATATCAAAGAACGGCATACCAATTTGAAATAGAACAGTATACCAAAGAATTGCATTCCAATTCAAGACAGAACAGTATATCAAAGAACGGCATTCCAACCTAAGACAGACAAGCATATCAAAGAACGGCATACCAATTTGGAACAGAACAGTTAGCCAAAAAATAACATACTAAAAAATGGCATTCCTATTTAAGACAGACAGTATATCAAAAACGGCATACACATTTAAGACAGACAGCATATCAAAGAACGGCATTTCAAGTTAAGACAGAGCAGTATGTCAAAGAACGGCTAAGACAAAGAGTATATCAAAAAACAGCATGTCAATTTAAGACAGACAGTATATCAAAGAACGGCATACATATTTAAGACAGAACAGCATATCAAAAAACGGCATTCCAATTTAAGACAGTCAGTATGACAAAGAACGGATTTCCTATTTAAAACAGACGGTATATCAAAAAAACGGCATTCCAGTTTAAGGCAGAACAGTATACCAAAGAACGGAATACACATTTAAATCAGAACAGTATGTCAAAAAACGGCATACCAATTTAAGACAGAACAGTTTATCAAAGAACGGCATACCAATTTAAGACAGAACAGCATACCAAAGAACGGCTAAGACAAACAGCATATCAAAGAACGGCATTCCAATTTAAGACAGAACAGTATGTCAAAGAACGGCATACTAATTTAAGACAGAACAGTTTATCAAAGAACGGCATACCAATTCAAGACAGACAAACATATCAAAGAACGGCATTCTAATTTAAGACAGAAAAGCCTATCAAAGAACGGCATACATATTTAAGACTGAGCAGCATACGAAAGAACGGCTTTCCAATTTAAGAAAGAATAGTATATCAAAGAACGGCTAAGACAAACAGTATATCAAAGAATATCACATCAAAGAACGGCATACACATTTAAGACAGAACAGTATATCAAAGAACGGCATACCAATTTAAGACGGAACAAGTATATCAAAGAACGGCATACCAATTTAAGACAGAACAAGTATATCAAAGAACGGCATACCAATTTAAGACAGAACAGTATATCAAAGAACGGCATACCAGTTTAAGACAGAACAAGTATATCAAAGAACGGCATACCAATTTCAGACAGAACAGTATATCAAAGATAAGCCAGAATAGTTATATCAAAGAACGGCATACCAATTTAAGACAGACAGTATATAATTATATAAAAGAACGGCATACCCATTTAAGACAGAACAGTATACCAAAGAACGGCATACCAATTTAAGACAAACAAGCATATCAAAGAACGGCATACCAATTTAAGACAGACAAGCATATCAAAGAACGGCATACTAATTTAAGACAAAACAGTTTATCAAAGAACGGCTTGTCAAGTCAGGAAAAGTATATCAAGGAACTTCTCATTTAAGGGAAAATAGAATAAACTGTCAATAAAAATATATAACATAACACCAGGGCATAACGACAGAGACATTCAACAGGGGAATACAATTAATAAAGTAACGAAACCTCGAAATGAAAATAAAATAAAGGAGTTTATCTAAAACTATTGCTTCTTTTTAAATTTGTATATTAAATGATAATAATTATACTTGAAATAGTACTTACAACATAAGTGATATTTTCTGCACTGTTCCCATTCTTAACGACTTACGTTAAGCTGTGAATAAAACTCCAGAGACTTCAGGGCCGTATCTGCTTGTGTAATTTCTTGTTCTGGTTAAAGTTTTTGATCTAAACTTGATTAATTGTATATTTTTCCACGCTGTCTATTAAAAGATGCGGGTTTTTGTTCTTTTGTAGGTTTTTTGGTCGACTCAATTTTTTTATGATAATTACTATGGAGGAGTAAAAATCGAGTTATAATGGGATTAGAGAAGAAAGATCTAATTTCATATGCATGCAAAATTGATTAAATTTCAACGTGGTGTATGTTCTTAACGGTATGTAATTATCATAATTAGCATACTTAACTATGGTTATGCAATGGCGTGTAGTTTAAGTAATAAGAAACAACAACAAAATCACAGCAAGGCAGCTATCAAGACTATTATGTAGCCGAAGACACATTTTGGAGCATTCGGGTCACCTCAGACGACTTTTGCTCTCGGAGAAGAATCAACAGAGCAGTTCCGAGTGACATGGGGTAGCGTAATTTTCAAGTTCTGACGATTATTTCCAAACTGAATATGTTAAATCTATTCTCTTTACGCCCTTGACTGTGTGGGTTTTATACACGTATTTAGTAATCATGTAAGTAATATCCGACACTGATTATATATAAAAACAGGTAGCTAATTAGTCATCATCCACAACAGATTTTATTATCGGTAATTTAGCGGCAATATAATTACAATCTGCCTACAACAAAGGCACACTGACTTTTTCTAAGATTAATGATATATGAAAAACATTTTCTAGCGTGCTAAATACACACAACTAAGATGTCAATATTGGCGTCATGGACTTTGAAATACGAACCTCCGGATCCGTCCTGCCCACTCTTCTTATTCTGCGCAAACACGTAAGACAATGGCAATAAAAGACAACACCGGACACTGCAAGTTCACGTGTTCCAATTTAAAGCCATATTATGTGGAATTTCTTTTTTAATTTAGTTGTAAGAATGTGAAGGATTTGTATGATAACGCTTTTGTTTTAAGACAATACTTATTTGGGGAAAATATTCAATGCATCGGCATCCGAGACCTAACTTCAACATTGCACAATACGTTTGAATCATTTACCGAGTTTGTTTTATTCGGGGTTTAACGTCCATTCAATCTATGTCTAGTTCATATAGAAACGATGTCTGCTTGTGACAGTGCACACTAATTGCGACTTATAGTGCTGTATAACTGAAATATCACACCGCAGACACATTGAAATGATCCTTCACTTGGTCACGTTGTCCTGACACCGAGCCAATCAGTCCTTCTCCCACCCTAGACATGATGAGCGCTTTGCAGGGAACGAATAGATGACTTTAGTAGTTCGCTGCTCATATTTCTATATTTACCTAGTATTTTGTAACTCCTCTAGCATTTTCCTAAATAATACAATTATAATTAGTTTGTCCATTGACCCTTATATTTCTGATAGTGTTCTTAAAATATACACTTTCTTACCCACCTACCAAAATAACTTTTGATTGGTAATACTCTTTCCTAAAATCAATTTTTCCCATATATTACTTTTGAAAAATCTCAAACGCTTATTTTTTGGGGCCGCGGTGGCCTAGTGGTTAAAGTCGCCGACTTGTAATCATAAGAGCCTTTCACCTCCTAGTTCGATCCCC
>JAUMGZ010212172.1:0-11900 GCA_032359645.1 Pododesmus macrochisma | reverse complement strand
TCCGCATGGATTACTAGTCTTGATGTTTGTTGTGATGTCAATTTAATTAATTACATTCCGGTGCTTCATTATTTGACACAGTTATTGTTTGTTTGTCAATGCCTCTCGTTCTGTTGATCCTATTCATACTGTTTGTTTCGATTTACTATTTATTTTATAACAACAAGAATACCATTTGCATATACCTAAGCTGGTTTATGAGGGAGGATTTGACCAGAAATTACTGTTGAATGAACACACTATTTTAAGTTGGCGCATTACACAAACTTACAAATGAAGACAAACATCAAATCAATATAATATCTAAAAGGAAGGTATAACCATATGTGTAAGAAGACTTCGTCAACAATTAGTAGTCAAGTGATGGAAATGAATTTGTTTATTTTCGGGTGTATTTCCATGTTTCATATCGGTTTTTATATTATAAGAATATCTGTGAGTTGTTGTTTACTTTTCGTTGTAACCAATTCCCTTGATACGAATTTCTCTATTCTTGAAATATATATTGTGTTTTAAGTTAAAAAAATTTCTTTGAACAGAATTTTTACCCATCTCTTATTTTAAGTTATAATATTTCAAATCAGTGTTTTCACGTTTTTATATTGAATTCAAGCCTGGATATTCAATCATTCACTTCAGATTTATGATTAAAGTTTCAACATTGGATGTTGTCCACGTTGACCCGTCGTACGCATTGTGTGGAATCAAAGAATCAATCATGTATAAGCTGCTGCTATCTGCTTTATGCTGCTTGGTTATCGTCCATTTTTCGTATTTCCAATGGCCTTTTGTAAATATATGTAAATTCGTTTTACTCGTTGAGACTTTTATTGATAATTGATGTGAGCGGTTGACCGTTGAAATAGTTGACAGTGCTATGAAGCGTATTAATTAAAACATTCAAAAGGAGGTATAGACGTAAGACTTCTTGTGTCATGCAGGAAGTGGGGAGGTTGATGCCTCATTATCCGGCTTAACCACATCATCTGGTTTCGTGCTTGTTGACCGTCCTAAGTCGGACCGTATGGATACCTAATTTTAAAGTGTTGTTGTAATGTCATTTAAATTCTCTCTGGTGCTGAATTGTTTTATTCATTTATTGTTGGTCTATCAATGTCTTTTGTTTTGAAGATTCCACTCATATGGCTTTTTAACATCCTTGCAAACTGTTTTCTTACCTTAGTGTGGTATCAATACATTGCTATAATCGAAACGTTATATGGTCGCTCTGAATATATAAATTTGTATTTATTGTCTTTAAATAATTCCTCTGATTTGTTTATAATGGCATGGCTATTTTCAGATATTTTCCCTCGAGCATCATGCACGCTTCGCCTGACTCCTAGTTTTATTTGAGCCATGGTAACTAAATGTAAAATTTAAAACCTAAAGAATCTCAAACAGGCATTTGAAAATTAATTCAATTAAGATATCTTATTAATGAAAAATAGCGATGACAGAGGGAACATATTTCGGAGAGTACGAGCAACAAAAAGAAAGCATTAATTTATGTTAAGAGAACATAATTTCACTAGGTATTAGCTAGTTTGGAGTAAGACATAATTATATAAAAATTGAAGAAGAAAATTAGATGCGAAATCCACAAGCAGAAAAAAGAAGTTAGACGTTGTATGTATACAAACCCATTAAACTATGAGATACAACGGAATCTATCAGCAGCATGCAATGACACACGGTTATATTGCACGATAAATTCATCAATGGCAATTAATTCCATAAGATATATCTAGAAGAGATGAAATAATCATTCTTTGTATGCACGCACTTAGTTCAAGATTTCAAACATAGCTTTAATTCAACCGACAACGGACATTTAAGACAACATGGAGTTAGAAAAAGGACCTACATGCACAATGGCGGGGAGCCAATAGCATAATAGTTTTGACAGTTTCAACAAATCAAATTATAAAAAACGGTCAAAACTAAAACTCAGTTGAACTCTCAATCAAACTAGGAATTGTAAGCGTAATCCCTTTGACAATTTTTTCGGACGACCCATTCTTCATCAAAAAATAACGTAATAATATAAAACTTAATATAAACAAAGACTAACTCACTAAAGGTCAATGCCTTATTCCCAAATTGGGCTACCAACAGCCGCTCTGAGCAAAGTGGATACATTTAGAATGAACATTACCCAGGAATCCAATATAGACAGAGGAACCAAAAATAAGGATTGAAGGAACGACCAGGAAAATAACTATAATAATGGTCAACCCCTATAGATCTAAACTTTTGTGAAAAATGTGTCAGCTCATATAAATTAGAGGAAATATATATTCCTGTTTAAATTAAGTTGTTTGTTGCTTTGGTTTTTTTTTTTTAAAAATAAAATCTTGTTTATACAATATGTGTCTATTATAATGTTATCTTTCTAGGTTGTCCGCAATATTTAAGATTCAACTTGTGATTTTGCTTATTAAGGGTATACATAAATTGCATTTAAAAAACATAAAAAGTAATAAAAAAGGTTTTTTATCTCGCCTTTATTTGTTTTCCGCTTTACCGTCTACCTTCATGACTGCGAACTTAACTATTTTCAGAATTGAATTTGAAGATCGCCTTAGCCTTAATGCATTTTAAAATACATGTATTAAAAGTTATATGAAGATTACGAAAATATGGCTGATTCAGAAGGACTAACCAATACGGAAATCCCAAACAACGATCAAAAACAAAATATGAAAAAGTCCAAGTTTATTAATAAATATACGTTCTAATTTCTACGTTAACTGAAGAGCACTCAAATAATGGTCGATACATAAACTGCGGGCTGCAACAGTGGGCCATAATCCCTCAATAAAGCTCTTCAAACAAATTCTGATGCCACATTTACCTATTATTCAAATCATTCTATTTGTTTAATATGTATACCAACTTTCCATGAAGATATATGGTTGATTTAAAAACGATTTCATTGCATCTTTTATATACAATAAAACTTGATAAATACTACATAGTTATATATTACAATTACCCACATGTTATTGCGTAAAATATTGATGTGGAACAAAAATAGATTAACGCTTTTCAAGGTTTCTTCATGGTTCATTGTAACAACATTTTCTAGACAAATATTAGTATAACAAATATAATAGAAAATGATACATGCGTGTACCCATATGATATTGTGTAATGCATTGCGATGACATAAATGACTAACTGGTATCCTGTAGAGTAGCTTAAGCAACTTCTCATATCCCGGTCATTGACATACAGAGCAGCAATTTACCTATTTACGAGTAGTTAGCTCAATTGTACATCTTGTTAAAACATCAAACGATTACAGAACGCAACATATAACTTGTATTTATTACTATGAAATAGATTTTATGATTAGAGGGCTGAGCAGGGATGAGGGCATATTAGAATCTTCTTAGGTAGGACAGCTGCATGCATGGACAGTGAGATGCATCACTTCATGTTGAAAATACACAATTAATTTTTTTGTGATACACGTGGAAGATTGAATATTAGGTCAAGTTCAAAAAGAATGATCAATGTATATTATGTCTAGTTAAATGATTATACCAGCCTGTTCCACTCTTGACCAGCCATAACGCATATCAATTTTAAAAATGACTAATATAAACATGGTAAAGTACATTTGAACAAGTTTAGATTCACATCAATACATAAGGTCGAATGTCACTAAATATTACTTAAATTCTTTTAAAATGCTTTGAAATTATGTTGTCGCATGTTCTGTTGCTAGACGATTTTGAAAACACTTGTTCAATTTACTTCAAATATTACATTATTTCATATAAATGTTATATATTATAAAACAAACTAATCAAATAAAATAGACACCACTTACCATAAATACGGTTTGTCAAAAGAGTATACGTGCAAACATATTGTTTATCAACACATGTAATTTGTTTCATATTATACATCTTAAAAAAGCATCAATACGTTCATATATTCTTTGATTAAATTAAGTTAAAAGTTAAAAAATAATTAATTAACATGTCATTAATTTCACTTAATTCTCTACGTTCATATACTCACACTACACCATTAGGCTAATTAAAAGGCAAATTGCACAAAAATGCACTAACTTTTCAAGTAAAATTAGTCTTGCATTATTTCTTAGCTTAAATTAAACATTACAAAAAAACCGGAATAACTTATTTTAAAGATAGATTGATATATATATATATATATATATATATATATATATATATAGAGAGAGAGAGAGAGAGATATCAGAACACATGGCAACCAAATAATAGAATCAATATAGTGGTAAATATGAGACGTAATTCGGTGGACATTACGACATATTAGGACAACAGGGTAAGCACACAGAAAAACACCACACAAATACAATTATTAAACTAAACCCATCATTACATAAACTAAACCAATTACTTATCTGGAATGTAAAATAAAAATGATTTTTTTTTATCTTATATGCAGCTTAATTCAATATTACAATCAAGTGTTTACTTCTGAATGCTACTTTTTCGACATTGTCATATTTGTACTCGAGATCCCTAAAAAAATCTCCAGTTATTGTATCTTATGATAACTTTTATGTTATTAAAGCTACTTTGATAAGACAAATATACGGATAACATGTAGTTAAAACATTTTTCTTTCTTGAAAAGAATTTTGTTTAACTTGTATAATTTTTATTGCAGGAGAATATAATTTAACAATAAATAATATAAATAAAAAATTGTTTAATTTGTTATTTCGATTTTAATGCTTGTTACGTTTATAAGAAAACAAATATATCAGTTAAAATACATACGTTAACATAGTTGGTGCCATAACAAGATTGACTAATATTTCGAAATAAACTTTTTTTGAATAGCAAAGTTTTACAATAATAAAGTACATATTGAAAAATTGTATATTGTCTTTCTTATATAAGCAACTAATATTACAATATAACGGACCTACGAAAAAGATCTCCCGCCCAATACATATCGATATATTCTCATAACGATAGTCTTTATATTTATATATAATTTAATTTCTTAAATTTGTTTCTCTAAAACCTTGATACATGAAAAAATCCGTTTTTTCAGGAGCAAACAATAAAATTTAAAAGCAAAGTTGCATACCTGTTGTATATCTTAATATATATGAGCTAATAACGGAAATATTCAACACACTGACCTAACACTAACAAACAACTACAAAAACAAGACAATGCTAATTTGTCTTGTATTACTATTCAATATTAAAAAACTATGATGTAAATATTTCTACTTGTGTTAAATTGTAGCTAATAATTTCTATTGATACAAAGAAACGTGCAAATAGCTTAAATAAAAAGTTTTGAATATTGCATTGATTAGTGTTTAAATTATTTAAACAGTAACCAAATTATTTATTAATGTGTAAAAATAATCACACCACACAATACAAAAATGATTTGAATTCTATATTTTCTGTAAAAAAATACTTGATTTATAAAAAAAATAATAACTTACCCCATAGGTAAAGTAGGGAAAACTTTTTGGTGCTGCATTGGATATTACAGTATCAGTAATCTGTAATCTTCGATCTCTGATTTAAGTAGAATATTATCACAGGCCACTTGATTTTTAGATAATCGAAACAAATTCGTGATAGCTGTTAACATCTGTAAAATCGAATGAACAGTTTACAGTTCAAGAGTTTCTTTCATACTTTAACACTTTCAAATTAGTTTGATCTTTTGATACCCGCTTTACAAAAAGCCAACAAATGTTAACACTGTATTTATTGGTGGGCGTGTCAGACGGTCCCACGTGGTACAGCGGATGCTATTTTATTTGCCAATGTAATGGACACCATTATAAATTAATGCGTCAAAAATCATCGACACGTTTGCTTGCATATTTAGCCAACATTGACCTTTTCAAGTAGTAATTGTTTACGGCAAATAACAAGCCAATCTGTTCATTGACAGTTTCAATTAGGCAAAGGCAAAGCAAAGGATATAACTAAAAGGAAAAAATGACCACTAGCCGACCAAATCGTGACATATGCGACGGTACGCTATGTTAAACATATTCAAAGAACAGAGAAAGGGACATGTATGAATTACTTATGTTGGGATTCGTGTTGTCAGGTTAGTCCCATAAACAATAATATAGGGGTCTTAGGACTGAAATATTATATGCTATCATTGTCGGCGGCTCAGCAGGAAAACCTAATTGACATTCGATTAAATTAAATAAATACAGAGAGGCGACATTCGTGTCTCTACTCGGTCTTTGTGTTATCTCTCGAACAGTCTTACCCCTACGATGCGACTATAGTAACTGGAAGACACATCTTTTTGATGAGTAAATTATATCAGTACGCATCCCTGCCGAGTTAATTGTCCACATAACTTGTGGAAAATCGCACACAATTTTTTCTCCCAATGTAAAGAAACTAAAGAGCATTTTGTAAATTTTATGGGTTTCGCTGCGTGTTCACTTTAGGAAACTAGACGAGAACATCCGTAAGGCGTTAGTAAAGCAGGTGAGATGCATAGATCGAGTCCCATCAGGGTTGATCCTTCGAACAGAAATTAGAAGTTCATTGATTCTGTACTAATTATGGAATACATTGCTCCCCGGGTGGACAGTACTGACAAAGATTAATTTCGAAGAGGGTATCCATTTAATTCTGAATAATCTTCGCGCCTTACCCATCAAGTTTTGTCCCACCTATTCCCAGCACGTGATCTTCGCGAGACGTGCACGCGCGTTGCCATGAATATTTCATTGCTGCTTTTTTGTATGATCTAATGTGAAACAGCAATCTTAGCTAAACAGACTGGCAATGAAGGAGACACATTACAGTCTTTGAGAACCCTTCAAATCAGCGGGACCCTTCACATCATGTACGCCCATGTACATCTGGTCCAACATTTGAACTTGAAGAAAAGTTGTACAGTCAAACTTAACTTTACTTTGTACAAAGGAAATTTAAAATTTCTAATCCTAATAAAAGCAAAATCATCGCAACAGATATAAAGTAAAGCTCAGAAAAAAAACATTGGGATGACATATAGCTTTCAGTAATAATAATATATAATAATAATATATAATATTTTTATATATAAAGTTAAAAAATTACTATGTCAAGAACAACAGAAGAGCACTTAAACGTTACAGTATTGTGTGACTTAAGCAATCATTGTGAAATAGTTTATGGTAGTCCACGGCTCTGCTGCAACTTAAATTTAAAAAAAAAAAATAATTGTGCTTGTTCCTTAGTAATATATTTTTTCAGTTTATGAAGATAAAAAAGGTTATTACCTTTCAAAATAGAACGATATAATATTAATTGTAATGGGTACCTGAAAACAGGCAAAATTTATTTATTTTTGTTTTTCAGAGCAATATTGAAATATGGAAAACGCATCTTCATCACTTACTTATGCATCACACAATACGTCTTAATAAAAAGAAGCACCAATAATGGTTTATGGTGGACAAAATTGTAATTTTTTACACTTTGACATATCGACAACCAGGTACTGTAAAAAGTAAAAAAAAAAAATTTCTGTCTTACATACAAATGATTTATGTCAAAATTACACTTAATATTCATTAGCTATCTAATTTTCAAAAACTTAAAAAATAACAAGGGGTACCCATACATTTTTCTTTAAAAAAACAGTGATGTTACAGTCAGTGGTTAAAATTAATTTCTTTTTGTTTTGAAATTGAGAATGTTCTCCCTTGTGTATCTTCAGAAATTAACATTTATTAGCTTATTTAATAATAATATTTTCATTTCTTTTTCTTGTAATATCTACTTTATAATTTCATCATTGTCCATAATATTGTGTATCAAAACATTTGTTTACATTTTAAGTATTTTAAACAACCTACACTATATGGTTATATCAGTCAACTTTAAATGATAGTATGTTATATTTTTAAAGAGTCTTCAAGGGAAGTAATAGGTGAAGAATTTAAAAAATATTAGGGAGAAAAATCTTGCACACATTCAATCTAGAGTTACCAAACACTGCTGACCCATAACTTCATTTCATACTATGGTTAGGGTAAGGTTTTTTCCTTCATTACAATCGTGATTTTTACCTCCCTCTTTATTTGGCTGTGAAGCTTTGATTTACCGAAGTTTTGTTTATTCTGAATTTATTTTTGTCTATAGCGTCCATTAATTACGGCTTCTTCGGAGCTAGACCTAGCATTCAAGACAAGGGTGTCTCACACATAGTATTGGCTCTTTTCTCTTATAAATATTATATTTATTAGTGGCATATTTCAGATTGTATTTTTGTAAACTAATATTTCCATTAAGAAATGCTTAAGAAAAGATGAACGCACACCCTCGTTGTATTGAACACAAAAACTCAACAAGCATACAATACAGGTGTTGTCATAACCTATAAACATTGTTCAAGTGCCATTCAAAAACCAAAACAAATTGTAAATATTTTAAGAAGGTATATTCTTTTCTTTAAATCTGAAGCATTAATTTAAAGTATGACATTGTTAAAGGTTTCAATAAGCATTTGGTGAGTGCAAATTAAGAAATGTAAAATGATGAAAATTTAAAAATAAACTGCAATGGGCCACTTAAAATATATATCGAATAATAATACTAAAAAGAAACAGAAAACTAATTCCAGGTTTCATCTGTCTTATGAATGGGTATTATATTCAAAAGACGTAAGTCAATGGGCATGGGCAATTAAAATGAGAACTTTGGAGTCATGTAGAAAAAGAAACAAAAATCAATTTATTAACAAAAAAGGAAACATCAGAGCTTTCCTGTTAAAACCAGAAGCAAAACGTTATCTTAACCATACGTTTACATACAATTGCGGAGAGGTTTGGGTGCTGTTGAATGTGTGCAGATCCTTTGCGCGTTTATCATGATCTCTCTTTACTGTTATTGACGTTCGTTCAATTTTTATACATGTATTGTATTTTTTGAAGTTATATAAATTGATTAAGTATGAGCATTTAAATAAATGTTCTATATCTGTGTTTTCCCATTGTATTGTTTTTAATTTATTCTTACATAGTATTTCTATTGCATAGAAGGAATGCATATTAGGGTCAACGAAATATAAGGTATTTGAAAATATTAAATACTAATTAATGTAATATTGCAAGTCAAACTTTTGTTGAATTACCAAATCTATAACACCAATTGTAATGAAATAAGAAGGTGTTTTTTTCAGTTTCATGTTTGGCCGATTTGAACAATAGACCAAATGTTATGCGGTCTTAGATATGTACAGGTATATCATGTAAATTTATACACTGTAAATACATTGGATCATCATTATCTATTTTACATGAATAATGTCATACATCCAAGTACACTCTTTAGCACGCATGTCGAGTGCAACATTAAATGGTTAAGTTCAAAATGCTGAGAGGCACTCACTCGCCGGAAGAGCTCTTTATAACGAATAGTCAAACTACTTCATTTATCGTATCAAAAATAGCTTTAACTTCGAATCTAATAATGTGGATATGTTATGTTGCCACTCTCTGCACATAGAAGCAAACTATATAATACAAAAACCAAAACAATATTATTACTGTTTTAGGAGGTCAATATTAATTAAATGTAGGTTTTTAAAAAATATATAACTATTATATGTCATTATGAGATCGTTTAACGGTTTGTGGTCAACTCTTCAATGCCGTTCATTTCACGTATTATCCGAATTCTTACAGAACATGTTCTGTTCTGGTTAATAGATCTCTGTAATGTGTCTTTGGACGTAATCTGTGAATGTGTTAGACGAAAAAATTGAGTCTTCACTTAAACCTCAATTTAAATGTGATTGCGCACAGCAGGACTGTCATTAAGAGCCTCACTTATATTGCTTACATTTTCAGCCTGGATCCTGCAACAGGAAAGTGGCAATTTTCTTGATCAACCTGATACTCGTGGTAAGTGGGTAAGTGAAAGTGTTGTCTCGTGCTTCTGTCGTGTGTGTGTTTCATTGTTTGGGACCAATTTGATTTAATTATTGTTATTTTGACGGATGTCTAGATTAGTATGCCAATATAGCTTACATACCATATTTATGAGTCCAGTGAATGTCCAGAATACATTTTACCGCGCACCATACTACTGAACGAATATAACGAGGTCCCAAAGGGTTTTATTTAGATACAATATCGTAATGCAATTCAATACAAAAACCAAAGACACAATCACAAAACACACAAGTCCTAATTAAGAATGTGTAAATAAAAAATTAGAAAGATCAAAACGAATAAAGCAAAGGAATTTAGTTCAAACTTTATCAGTACTTTTACATATAAAATATGTCCTTTTTATGATTAAAATTAACATGTCTTCCCTTTCACTTCAGTTGCTTCATTATCATATAATTTATTGAGTAGAACTTATATATTTGTTCCAAGCCGCACAACATAACCAGTCAATAATTAGTTATTGAATTTGCAGTTTCATACTTACCTGAACTGTAAATATGCTTGTCTGCTTGGTATTTAAGTTATTTTGTAACAGGTAATTCTGCCTTTTATTTTAAAAAAAGTTATTTACCATCATCACGTCATATTTACGCCATCTCTGATAAACACTTGAATGTCCCAACAGCTGTCAAGTGAAACACAGTCAAAGTTCCTTTATAGACTACGTTTGTTATCAAGGCAATTTTATATCATTGTTGGTTTTTTCTTTACATCGGAAAAATCTGCGCCGCCTTCTTAAGCTCACAAGATTTCGTTTATTTGTGTCTTACCTATTCTTTAATCATTTATTTTCTCCTTAACGTTCATTGAAGAGGTTGATTCGTAGCTTCACTTTATGTCATGGACTAAGTCTTAACTTAATTGGTTGGTTTGACATCACTTTTAATTTTATTTACATGGTGATTCGTCTCGGTTTCCAAGGTCAGACTGTGGATGACTTTTTGATATGGCTGTGTTTGGTTTTCAATGTCATTTGTCCTGCTTATCCTATTTATTCTTGTGCAGTAAAAAAAGACAAGTTATAATTTAATATGTTCTGCTGATTTATATAATGACGGTAGACTTTAATTCATCATTCTCCATGGAGAAAAAATACTGATTGAGCACTATTCCATAAAGAATTGAACTTATTAATGCATTCATTCTGCTTACAGACATGAATTTACAAAACAGTATGAATGGAATCAACAGAACGAGAGACATTGACACACAAGCAATAACTGCGTCAAACAATTACCGGAATTAAGTAATTAAATAAGCACCGGAATATAAGAAATTCATCAATTTAGAATTGCTTTTTGATGGCAATAAAATAAATCAATAAATACACTTTATGGCGCTGTCAGTCATCTTAACAACAAACCGCTCACAACAATTGTACATAAAAACATACACGAGTGAAATGTATATCAAAACACATCGACTAAAAATTACAAAAATGCAATCTGAATCATACCTCCGATAAATATGGTATTTATAAGAGAAAGGAGCACTCTGTGTGAGACAACCCGTCCCGACCCCAGATCTTGTTCGAAGCTGCCGTCATTAATAGACGCAAAAACAAAATTAATTTTGAATAGAAAAGACTTCAGCAAATCAAGGCTACAGAGCCCAGGGGGAAACGGTGACAAAAGATTCACAATGGTTATGATGTAAAAAACCATACACAATATAAATACAAAATTGTCTTGCCAAAATTTAAAATCTGAACCACAAATGTAATATCTTTTGAGTAAATGCACTACTGAGAAGGAAACTGTGCCTTGGCGGTCTGCTCTAGACGGAATCATTTTAAAAAGAATTTATATCATTCAATGCAAAAAAAAGATGTTTTATTTACAAATGCTGAATAAAGTTTGAAAATAACATTACATGTAAAAGGAAACACTAAAACAACAATGAAAAGTCCATACACAAAGAAGACTTAACACAATGTAGAATTTCAAT
>JAUMGZ010212161.1:0-11901 GCA_032359645.1 Pododesmus macrochisma | reverse complement strand
TGATAGGATTTAGTAGCACTGGCCAATATTACCAGGGGCTATGGGTGTTTCATGCTGACACTGACGATGTTTACAAATAACAGGGCGACTGAAACTTCTTTTTTGACGAGTGTTGACAGTCGTGTGTACACAACAGGTAACATTGCCCTTACCTTATCAGCATGTACCGGAAGCATGTTCACTATCGACCTTCACCTTATCTTGGCTCAGGTTGCAATATACACTGAATCAGGGATTTTAAATTTTTACCGGGTTAATGTAAAATATCGGTAGATTTGGCCTTTTTTCGTTTCCCGGTCAGTAGACCGGTAGAAGGACCAAATATCGGTAGACTACCGCGAAAATCGGGAAAGTTGGCAAGTATGATTAAGATATCTTTTATAATCATATTAATTTATCAGCAGTCAAGTTTCAGTTTTAATGACAAGTTACATGTATATTTATATATTTAGTTTTACTGTTATTATATTTTCAAGGACTGTGAAACAGCTAATTGTCACGGTATAACGTGCGAGATTTACCCAATAACTGTCGGACATCTTGTTTCTCTATCAGCTTACTTCAAAATGGATCCAACAATATTTTCAAAGGTCAAGGTAAAATTAAATTTATTATTTTCTTATTTTCCCAAGATTAAATTTAAAATAACAAACGAAGACAATGCATTAAAAGTATAATTTCAAGTAAAAACAAAAGTAGTAAGAAGAATTTTCATTAGATTAAAGGCTAACTACTGTATCAATGTCAAATCAGTTGTGGCCACAGCACCTGCTGACTAGTTAGTCCATATCAACCAAAGACCCAAGGTGTCACTTTCTCTTACAAATCCAGTCCGTCGGACATCCTTGACTTTACACTGAGATTTTACTGAAAGCTTTTCTATTTACTGTAGGGTTCCCACAGTGATGACCTTGACAAGTTCAATGTCATCTCTAAATTGAAGGCTGAGCTCCCTGACAACCAAAATCTTGTAGACTCACTACCAGAAAATGTCAGGAAAGTAAGTATACTTGGTAATGTACAGCTGCATATGGCCCTTAAGAATGGTTTATTTGAAGCTTTTTGTAATTTGCAAATAGGAATTTCCAACAGGAATCAAATTAGTGGAAGGATTTATTATTAAAAGACTTATTCTCCTTTTGCATTGATAAAAATTAGAGTTTCACTCGACAGATTTCATTCATATTTGGCACAAGGGTTGGTATTGACACAACCAACGTCCCTATTTAGTTTAAGGTCAATAGGCCTTATATTTTAAAAGACATTTCCATTGCATATATAAATATTTCACCTTTATTTTGGGCGCCATATCATAAGTTTCACTCAGCTAATTTCATTTATATTTGGCATGAGCAATGATGTTGACACACTTTATATTTTAAGTTCAATTGGCCCTTTATTATAACAGGTATTATCCTTTTTCCATTGTTACGTTACTCTTAGTTTCTGTGCCATAATTCAAAGTTTCACTTGACAGATTTCATTCATATTCATAATATACATTTTTTTTTTACAAAACAAGTGTTATTAGGGCCCTATAGTAATCAAACTTTCTCTCTGTTCCTCCTTTTGTAACCAGTTTTAAGAATTTCTCATTAACTACTAGATAAAGTCACCTGAAATTGTACCAAAGCGTTCTTTAAGGTTTAAAACAGCATCTCCTGAATTTTAAACTTAGTATCTTTAATGAAATGATTGCAATTTCTATTAAGCATGTTTTTTTTCAGGCTACAATTACAGTTTTCCCAAAGCAGTTGGTAAGCAATAAGACAATTGCATGGTGGATCATATTGCTGGCTGTGCTGGGGGCATTAGTGTTCATTGGTTTAGTCATATTGTTATGTTGGAAGGTATGTTATTATTAAAAAAAATTCTAGCTCAACTTGAGCTATGTTTGACAATAATAAATAAATGAACAACGATTGCCATTATCCAAAGAAATCTTGTCTTTACCATTGAACATTTTAAGTCCTTTGTTTTATAAAAACGCCAAATTGTAAGTTGACCAACTTTGCCAGTCATGGTCATCACTGTGTCTTTGTATAAATTTGCTTCCTGCAAAAGTCACTGTAAATGAATAACTCAACAAACCCAGCAGAATCATGCTGTAGTGAAGTGTATATAGTTGTGTACTTTCCTTATTTTAACTGTAAAATTTCTCTTTAAAGTGTGGCTTCTTCAAGAGAAAAGACCAGGAAGCATTGGCCAAACAACAGAAGGAAATGAAGACACAACACGAAATGAACGGACAACAAGTGGATGATGGTAAAGATGATGATGCTGCCTTGGAGAGAAGGAGTCTTATAGCAAATGATGAAGAAGAAGTTAAAATTGATCTCCATGATGAGAAAGAAAACTTAAAAGACTCATAATTGACCCACAATAAGTTAAATACATTTCCTTCTACCGGTTTAATACAGCCAATGAGATTGTGATGTTATACACATGTAGGCTTATATGTGCATCAGGTGTTCAAATGGAGAAAAAGGGTTATAATTTATGGCATGTGTTGTCTTTTATAGGAAGTTTGTGAATTCTTGGATGTGTATAACTGAATCTTGGCAATGATGTGTAAAATATCCTGAAAGGTATGTTCTGGTGTCCTTAACGAGCATGAACAATTTACACAGCACATACTTAAGATCGAAATGGTCTGTGTTATGCTATAGCTCCACTTATGCTTATCATGATAATTGAGCACAAATGGTGTGTTATAGCCGATGTATGTCAAATAACACATCAGCAAACACTAACTTCTCTTTATTTAACTTGACTTATCAGTCCTAGAAATATAATTCTGCACAGCCCTGTGTTTTCAATATGAGGATAAATAATATGAATTCACATCACACAGAAAACATGTAACCATCTCTCATTGTATTTGTTGTTAATATCGCCAGTGAAAATATACCTCAGTCCTTGTCAAATATTCTTAATTCTTACATACCAACTAAATGAATCATGAACTAAGGAAATGAAGATAACACCCTGTGTATACACCTTTATATATTAATATTGTCCAAAATAGTGTTCTGCAAAGGTCATTTTTGCAAAAAGTAATAATTTCTAGGATGAAAATAAAACAAAATTTACGAATCTTGTTTTTCGCAGATTCATTTATAAATAAACTACAAGAATTTGGGCATGTTAAAATGTGCTTATTGAACAGTATTTACTTGTGCAACACATCCCCTGCTGGTGTACCTGCATTATCTATAGGATCTGGTTCTATAGAATTGTTAAACAAAATACATATGCATGTTCATGTATCTTGTCAATACCAGTAGCTAGTTTATGTATAAACATTAATCTAACACAAGGCAAGTCCATATGAAAACCTTGGAGACTTATTGACTGAGATGGCCCTTACCTGTAAAAACATGTAAACTGTTAGCCCTGAATAGATTTTAAAATGGTGTTACAAACAACTAAGCTGTTAAACTACCGGTATCTTGAAAATTGAAGTTATCCTTTAATATGACTGACATTATATTAAGGATGGAACAATACAGGCAAGGTCACCCTGGAAGGGGAAATAATTAGCATGTCCCTGTAGGTGATGGCTGCTATACATCGTCAGATTATCTATTGTCATAACAAAGTTTAATAAAAAAAATATCAAGTGATTTCCTTCTATTGAGGAACTTTATACAAATAAAGATTCAAAGCATTGCAAATGAAAGTCAATCTTGTTATATATTTGCTCAAAGGTTAATACTAATTTGAATTATTAATATTAAAGATATTTTGCTATTTGTTTATAATAATGTTGCAGATATTAAGTTTGGTTTTATTGAATGAAAGCAGATATTAAGTTTGGTTTTATTGAATGAAAAGTGTGTTTCAAAATTAGTCTGTTAAAAATAACAAGTACAATTTGTTTATAGAAATAACTAAAGGTTCCAAATGAACAATTTTATTTTGAATATCTGAGGTTAGTTTAGCTCATTATATCCATATGATATAGTATTTAGCATTTAATACTGATTTTGAAAAAAAAGCCTTTAGAGTTGTATTTGAATGAGTGAAATAGGAAAATAACCTAACATATCCATGATATATTCTTTAGAAAAAAGTGTTATACATGTCAAATAAAGCTAGATTGTCACTGATATTTCCAAGCAGACGATCAAAACAAATTTAATTGAGATTACATGTATTGATGCAAATGTTTTCATCTTCTTTTATGTGAGCAAAATGTAATATGACTTAAAAGTATTTTCAAACTTTAGGATCTTGTTTTGAATA
Source organism: Pododesmus macrochisma (assembly GCA_032359645.1). NCBI lineage: Eukaryota > Metazoa > Mollusca > Bivalvia > Pectinida > Anomiidae > Pododesmus > Pododesmus macrochisma. Next base: position 7,653 of record JAUMGZ010212161.1, on the reverse strand, counting down.
AAAGCTCCAAAGTACAATGTATGTATATGTAATTTGATCATTTTCTGATTGCCTTGTCCTGTTGTAACTGTTTATAACAGTAAACTGTTGTAAAGTCTCACTTAAGAAAGGTTGCAGGAACAATCATTTAAATTAATTTTTTTGAGAACCAATGGGATGTTTAAAATACTTACCTTCAAATGTTGTAACTTGTAATTTTCTTTTAAAGAAAACATGTAATTGTTCATGTTTAAAAAATGTTTTTATAATTCATATTATGAATTTTTAAGCCTTAAAGGTATATAACCTGTATTTTCTTTTAAAAAAAGCATGTAGTTATTCATGTTTAAAAGATGTTTTTAATACTTCATGTAATGAACTTTTAATGTGTATTCATATGTAAATTTTATCTCATATTGTACCTACTGTTATATATGGTACTATCTACTCATACACGTACTGTGTCTTAATTTAGTTCTTTTACTTCAATGTGATAACATTTGTAATATATTCAAGTTATTTGCAAGATATATTGACTTAAATTAGATTTAAAAAAGTTATATATTTTAATTTTTAAACACAAAAAATATTTTGTATATATAATATATATGTATTAAGAGATGTGTAATGTTTTTACTTTTCTATCATTGTCATTCGTTTAAAGCAAAAGAATTTGTTAACAGCCAACTTGATATTGAGGTTTCTGAACAGTTTTTACACAAAAGATATATATATTCTCCCATGTCTGTATATGTTAGATTGAGCCATTCCATAACACCTATTAAGATATCTCTTGTCTTGCATCATGTAGTGCTGTCTGCATGATTCGGGAAATCAAATGATAGGACTTCTGAATAGTTAAATATCGGAACAAAAGCCTCATGTTTTACAAATATTTGTATCCCCTAGAATAAAATATCCCTCGTGTCCAGACATGTATACGAAAGAGTCTTAACATTATATATAAATGTATATGAGTGTCATACATGCTATAGGTAGTACTGTACTGATATTTACCTCTAGATTATTTCCCATTTATATGATCATTAACTACCATTGTTTAAGTATGCATATTTGTAAATGCAATAAATTCATACAAATATCATTCTTTTGAGCAAAGGGACAACTTAAGTTTTTAATTTTTCAGATTAAGCATGATCAATTTTCTCAGGAAAGCTTTCAAAAAGGTCATTTAATGAAACTTGCCTTGTACTCTACTCTTTAAAGAGAGTTCTTCATGCTATTTACACGTATACTGTAGTTCTTCATGAAGTAAGTCCTTAAAATTTATAAAAAGCTTTAACTATCTTCTCTAGTAAATTTTTGAAATATGTACACATCTTAAACTTTAAGTATGCATATTGTCAGCTCAATCTGCCTCTGCCATTGCAATTTAACACCTTATTGGCAATTTCATTGCTTCAGTGTTTAGACTTAAGGGCGCGGCAAGCTTGGTGGTGTTAAGAAATATTGGTAAAATATACTTTATAAGCAAGATAAGTTATAACTGTATTAAAGAAGATAGAAACGAAGTTTTACTGAGAGTTAAAATGTGCGTGAATTTCTTTTTTTTAATGGAAGTAGATCTATATTTTGGATGTCTTTATGAATTTTACAAGTCTGGAAGAGATGTTTCGTGCAAACCTGTAAAATGTTTTGCACAAAAAGTGGTTTAAATCGTGAAATGTTCTTCTATATTTTTTTCTATTCAAATTTATAATGTAACATTTGCTGTTTTCCAGTGTCATTTGGCACTTTAAAATGATTTTGTATACATTCTATATTGTAAAAATGTCTTATATATATCATAATGCTCAGCATAATTAGTATAGCTGTTGATTGTACTAGTATTTCTACATAATTAGTATAGCTGTTGATTGTACTAGTATTTCTACATAATTAATATAGCTGTTGATTGTACTAGTATTTCTACAAATTTTATTATTAAGATAATTGTAAATCATGCTTTATAAAGCTATATAGGGCTTCTAAACTGTTTATTTCATTGAAGGGCTGCAAGTCACAACCATGCTCCTTATATACTGGGTATATGAAAGTAATACATGTTGTCTTTGTAATCATTTTCAGGTACATGAATTGTTTTTAACTGGTATAAATATTTCCTTTTATTAATTGCTATTTAGCTTTACATATCATTTAATGCTAGATATTCATATATAAATAGAATGTTTTACGTTGTATTAAAAAATGTTTGTCTAGTTTCTTTTCATTTACATTTAAAATATTCCTAGTAAAATATAAACATTTGTGTGTTTGTAAATAAGTTGATAAAGTTTCTTTTTTTTATACAAATAATGGTTGACCATGCACATTTTAGTATTTTTTATCTGAAATGGTTAGAAGGACCATGATTGTTGGGTGCTTGTCATCGTATTTAGTCATATAAACATAGCACTGGTGCCATTAACTAACTCCACTGTGCAGCTAACAGTTTGTGTGTATACCCCTCTTTATGTATTAAGTTAATCAGAGATATGTGATTCAAGGTATCATTTTGATAACCCAATTCAATCAGTTTGTCCGTTAAAATTCAAAAATGTAGATGTTTTTTACGGGACCAAACTAAACAACTATCAGTTTGTTTTGTTTAATGAACAGTAATATTCCGAAATTGTTATATTAATTGACCAGCTTTGTTATCATTGTTAATTTAACATAAAATGACCAGACTGACCATAACACTGGACATCAAGTCTTTTATGTAATGATAATATCATGATTTAAGTTTGAATATGTTCACAAATATTTCTTTACATCTATCCAATTAAAACAACAAGATAAATATAGGTTAAAAACTCCTGTTTTAAACTGATGTATAATTACTGCAGTCATTAGATGTATAAATACTGCAGTCATTAGGGAGACTATCAACATTGAGAATTAGGTCAAACAAAGGGTAAACTTTACATATTTAGTAAAATTGTGTACTAACAGATGTCTGATTACTGTGAGCGTAAGTGTTATATGATTTATAGTAATACATAGCTGCTGCAGTAAGAATGTTTCTGCTGGTTGTTATTGTGTTGAAGGTTTGAGAGCGAGTACACATGTTGTTAAGAATATTTATATAAATATGATATACATGTAATATATAACTCATGATTATAATTCATTGCTATGGTTATTCACCGACTCGTTTCATTCTGCTGATTATGATTAAAAGTAATAAAATTATATGAAAACCTCACTTAAGTTGTCTTGTATTTAATATAATTCATCTTGTACAGTCTCCACTGTCGTACATGCCAAGTTTCCTTTTTAAAGACGGAGACTCCCTTTTTTTTACCCCAATTTTTGACTTTTCATATCTATAATCTTCAGTATTCCATACATCTTGTTTTAATCTCAATTCAAATTAATTCACATTGCATGAAGCAACAGAAAGTATTTCAATGTAGACTATTTTTTACCAAGTAGGGTGCATTGGTAGGTACTTTTTAGACAATTTTAGTTGAAGACACATGATATCTCCCCCATATTTTTTGAAAAGTTGGCAAGTGCAATTCTCCACAGTGATGTCAACAGCCTAAGCTTGAAATTTTTTTTACCCCAGGGTCATATCTTGAACAAACTTGGTTCTCTATTCCCTAGAGTAACTACAAACCAAAGCATTAGGCTCTAGGCCATCTAGTTTATTAGGGCATTTTTTTTATATTTTGTCAAATTTTCCCTATTATGGCTCCTAATGTGGCGCCCCTTGGGGCTGAGCCCCATCATTTGAACAAAACTGAAATGTCTTTCCCTAGGGATGACTTTTTACAAGTTTGGATGAAATTGGTCCAGTTGTTTTGGACAAGAAGTCGAAAATGTGAAAAGTTAACATGTTTGCTATATATATGTCACAGTGTGTAAAGTAGCTTTAAAACACTCCTACTAGCTAGCGCTAGAGGAGATCTCCTTTATCTCAAACGGTAGAGCGGTGGACTGTGTAGTCAGAGATCCAAGGTTGGAACTCCAGCAGGGTCAGTGATATTTATTGATCCTGTTACATTTGGAGCCCACGTAGGACCTGGGTATTTCAAGTATGCCTGACAGAAAGGTGACATAGATCCTTTACAGGGCCCACAGCTATGCTGTACCTCCAAGAGTCGTGGACGCCTCTCTCTCTTTGGAGGGGAACAATGTCACAGTGTGTAAAGTAGCTTTAAAACTCTCCTACTAGCTAGCGCTAGAGGAGATCTCCTTTAGCTCAAACAGTAGAGCATTGAACTGTGGAGTCAGAGATCCCAAGTTCGAACCCCAGCAGGGTCAGTGATATTTATTGACCCTGTTACATATATATTATAGTGTTGAACTTTAACATCAAAACATGTAACCTTTTTTTACCCCAAGGTCAAGCCTTGAACAAACTTCATTCTCTATGCCCTAAAGTTATTACATACCAAAGCATTAAGCTATAGGCCATCTAGTTTATTAAAAGAAGATTTTGTGATATTTTGTCAAATTTCCCCCTTTTGAACCCCAAAGTGGCACCCCTGGGGGCCGAGCCCATCATTTGAACAAATCTGAACTCCCTTCCCAAAGGGATGACATCTACCAAGTTTGGATGAAATTGGTCCAGTGATTTTAAAAAAGAAGTCAAAAATGTGAAAATAACTATTTGCTATAGTGTTGAACTTTGACCCAAAATCGAGTAACCTATTTTTTACCCCCTTGAACAAACTTGGTTCTCCGTGCCCTTAAGTTGCTAATATTCCAAAAGATTAAGCTCTACTGGGTTAATTAGAAGATTTTTGAAGTTTTGTCAAATTTTCCCCTTTTAGGCCCCTAGTGGCTCTGTCTTCATTTAAGCAAATCTGAATCCCCCTGGGGGCCCTGTCTTCATTTAAGCAAATCTGAATCCTCTTACCAGAGGGTACTCCTAAAATCAAAAAATATCTCATCGTGTTGACCTCTAACATTGTTGGAGTAACCAGAGGGATACTTCCTACCAAGTTTGGATGAAATTGGTCAAGTGGTTTAGGACAAGAAATCAAAATGTAAATGGTTAACTTATTTGTTATACTGTTGAACTTTGACCCAAAAATCGTATAACCTATTTTTGACCCCAGGGTCACGCCTTGAACAAACTTGGTTCTCAATGCCCTAAAGTTGATACTGTACACCAAAACATTAAGCTCTAGACCTTTCTAGCTTGAACAAATCTGAATCACCTTCCCCCTAGTGATACTTCCTACAAAGTTTGGATGAAATTAGTCCAGTGGTTTAGGAGAAGAAGTCGAAAATGTGAAAAGTTTACCACGGACAGTATTTGTATGAGAAGGTGTGTAACGTATTGCGGGTGAGGTAACCAGTCTAGGCCCAGGATTGGGCACCAGTCTCACAAAGCGAATCTACCAATCAAATGCCGTTTTACAAATACGACGGAAATCCATCATCTAAATGACCCGTATGAAAACGGAAAGAACACGTGAAAGTTGAACTCGTCTAAAATCGAGCTTATCACACATTTTAAGCTTTTTTACAATATTGGCAGATCCGATATATCTTCTATACATTCATCGGTTAATGTGAGTTGTAAATATTGAATTGTCATTTACGAAAAGTTCCGAGTTTTGTCTTTTTAACCTTTTTGTGACGGTCAGACTGCTCGATCTTTATCAAAACGACATCCCTTACATGGTCATGGATCACTTTGCTGCTTCAAGATCCACCTGGATCTATTGTTTAAGGTTTAACAACACTAAATGATTCACTATAGAACGACCCGCCTGTCACAGAGCTTGTATTGTGATATGCCGGTTACATACCTTGCTGCTCTATGCTCGTTAACGGGTGGTTTCGCACAAAAACAAGTTCGCCCTGAGTGGTTTCGCCCCGAGTTGTTTCGCACGAAGTATATACACATATGTATATATTATCACAATTAACTTGTTTTTGTTGTTTATTTTTTCTATTTTGTTTATTGTGTGTGCATATTAATGATATATAATCAGGGACCAATCTAGGTTCATATTGCTGCCGTTAAACGGCACTTTCCCCTCGGAAAAAGGTACCCTAGTTCCCATATTTTCTCTCTAAAATTCCCCGTATCTAAAAGTATAATTCTGTATCATGTAATTTACCTAATATGAAACTGTACATGTGCCATAATAGATGAATCATGTCAGATGATCTATACTTGTAGTTGGTCTTAAAAACATAAATCTGTCAAACTTTGAAGTTGATAGGAAGCTGCAGTGTACATGTAGCCAGGCATAAATACTTGTTAATCATAACAAGCTTAAAAGGAGACATGGATAACAAAATATACTATAAGCAAAACAAGTACATGTGTGCTTGCATTGTCTGTATGATTAGCTATAAGGAATATGTAGGATTGATCTTTTCATAATTTATTTTGAAATACACTGCATAAAGACATAAACAGAACTACTGGATATAGTGATCTAGTTTCAGTAACAGATATATAATACTCGGTTTTCTGACTTTTCTCAGTTGTGAGAGTGTTCGCTTTATGTTTGGAAGGTTGAATGTTCAATAACCAGTCGTTAAAATAAGGTAATTTTCTTATTCCTCTCTAAGCAATCGGCATTCTTTGTAGGAGAAGGACTAGTTTGCTTAATGTAAGGATAATGTACATGTGACTGAGTGAAGTATTGAGTTGGTGTGTCTGTTGCATGATATTTAAGTGAGACAGCATTATAGAGTCACCATCAGTGTGCACTTCAACAAGCACACACTGTGTCGATATGACCAAGACATGTGTTGAAAGGGATGTCAGACCCCCATAAAACAATACACTTTAAAAACAAAGCTATGGTTGTCATAGAATCTAACAGCTTGGTACATGTAGCTAGTTTATAGGATGGGGATAAGGTGATTCACACCTGATCTAATACAGAAATTATTCTAATTTTGATATCATATAATTTGTTTCCTTACAGGATGTAGCTAAAAATGCAAACTGAAACTTTATTTGTTGTGTTGAACGTGTACTGTAGTAACAAAGGTGCTGTTACATGATGGCAACTATGCTGGATGGAGGAGGTGATACAACATTCACCTGGACTAAACCACTGGAACTGTTTGCAGAAAAGAAAATAGTCACAATATGTGCACCTATGGTTAGATACTCTAAGTAAGTTTTATGCTGGTGTATTGCACACAAATTCATTTTACAGATTGGTTTTTAGTTCAGCTTATCTTATCATCCTGTATACCTGTTGGCCTTGTTAGTTTTGCATTTTAGCAATATGGTACATATGGTTTAGATTCTATCATGATCATTGTTCAAGAAAATCTTTTATCTAAGTCTGGAAATTTGTCCTGTAAATATTATTTCTTAACAAACTATATTACTTTTATTTTACTTAAAGCTATTATGTAGGTTATATAGAGACTGGGTTGCTTCTTTTAACAGTGTTTGTCAATGGAAACAAAAAAAAGGGTATGCACTAAAAATTGAGATAGGCAGAGCTACAAATGTACCAGAAACGCATACAGTGTTTTTATGCCCCTGCAACTTAAGTCAGGGGCATAATGTTTAATTTTACCCCTGTTCGTCCATTCGTCCGTCCGCATGTAGGGTACATGTTTTGTTTGATTAACTCCTCTTACAGTCTTTAAGCTAGAACTTTTTAGTCCATCTGGACCAAAGGTCCAAGGTGGACTTTTCTCATACAAATCCCGTCCGTCGTCCGTCGTCCGTCC
>JAUMGZ010212150.1:0-11902 GCA_032359645.1 Pododesmus macrochisma | reverse complement strand
ATTGTAGAATGGCCAATTAAATTATAGAATGGCCCATGAAATTATAGAATGGCCAATGAAATTATAGAATGGCCAATGATATTATTGAATGGCCAATGAAATTATAGAATGGCCCATGAAATTATAGAATGGCCCATGAAATTATGGAATGGCCCATCATATTATAATATTGTCTAATGGAAAATATATTACAATAGCCCATAAAAATCTTTTGAAATGGGGCCCAATGCCAACAATGGCCCGTTGAAATGTTCCCTCTCCCAATCACTAATATGATATATAATGGACCAGCGTGCACAACATGGTGGCTCAGTGGTATAGGGTTCACTTCATGTTTTGGTAGACGAGGGCTTAATCCCTTGCCATGTTAAAGGTAGGGCATTAAAATCAAGTGATATTCTAGCACCCTGGTGAATGCTTGGCTTTCTGGTTAGAAGAAGGACTTGTTGCCTCAGTGTCAGGATAATGTGACCAAGTTAAGTACATGTATAGGTATACATCATGTTAATGTGTCTGCAGCGTGTTATTTCAGTTAGACATTAAACAGAAAGTGTGAGGATATATCCTAGACATGAGTTGAAGGGGAGTTAAACCCCAGTACATCAAACAGACAATATGATATAAAATGGATGTTTGATAAACCATGACGAAGATTAGGCATGAAGAAGTTCTGTTACTAATAGTACTGCTGGAAATGATTCTGTTGTACTATGGTTACTAATTTAAGTTGGCATATATATTTTGTATTTATAATTTTTGTATTCAACTATACGCACTGAGAAGCTTTGTAAATTTTTTAGACAAACTTAAATACCAGATATTTCTATATGCAATTTAATTCAAAGAATAACAAAAAAAGTGCCTTGTGTAAAGAAACCTTGATAATAAACTAGTTAGCGGTAGTTCTATAAAAATTCAAATGTTTGAATGATAACAGATTTAACAGGTTATACTAGACTCAATGTAAACATGTTCTATTAACTGATATATGATTCATATATAAGCGACATGTTTGAGTGAACACAATGTAAATAAACAAATATTGTAAGGGAATGATATATACATGTACTAGTGACACCAGTCAGCGGTCAACCGTGCTATTTATATACCGTCATTATCTATAAATAAAGATCAGCTCATTTGAAATGTTTTGCTTTATGTATAGAATGCTAAAACATTAAACCAAATCATATCTCTTCTTAATTAATAGATTATTGTACTTACATAAGTATATCTCTTTCATAATAAATCAAATATGGTATATTAAGTACTGTATCGCTACGGTATATATCTTAAATTAAGATACAGTGTAGTTTATTTAATTGCGTACCAATCTACTTTTGTCAGAAAATAATGTTACAATAATGGCAATTTTTACAAGTTCTATAAACTATATGCGCATGCTAAATAACAAAACTAACATCTTTAGAAATGCATTGTTCAAGAGGGAATCATTGATTCAACATTTTGATTTGGGTCCAGAAAATGTGTAAAACTTTGTTTAAATATCAGTATGAATTATATGTAAATGAATGTTGTGCATTAACAGCATCGTGATTCTGACAATCTGATGCTGGCTATTAAAGATTTAAATTAAATGCACTGCATTCATAACTGTCAAATTTAAAAGTAGAAATCCTATGAAATGTGTCCGACTAAAGCTTTAATTGGACATTTTGAAGTCAGATTTTCTGTGAGGAGCACTAGATTACTAGAAACAGATCTACGCCGAGCCGTTCTTTAAAGTCTTAAGCCACTCGTACCAGTATTGTGTTGTATACATTGATTTTCTTGTTTTTGTACGTTTTGTAGCGCTCACTGAGCCCAGTAAAATCCATCTTTTCTAGAACAACCTTGCATCAAAGACTGTTAGTTCTACTACAGAGAATCAATCAATAGCGTCCTATATATAGTGAATATGTGATCAGCATTCAGAGAGGTGCTAGCTACGTCACAGTGCAATCAGGACCCGTATAATGTGTACCGAGGTCTGACAATTAGTAACTGTTAACTCAATAATAAATATAGAATTGGACCTATATAATGTGTATACTGAGGTTTGACAATTAATTGTCTGTTAACTCAATAATAAATATGGAATTGGACCGATATAATGTGTTCCAAGATCTGACAATTAATTATCTGTTAATTCAATAATGAAAATTTTAACAGAATTGTAGGACCAATATTATCATCTGTAATCCATGTGCATCTCAATTACCGATGGAGGGACATAGCCTCAGGGAGGGACACAATGAGGGAGGGGCCTAATCAGACATGTGGCATGGGTAACCAACCTTTGACCCATATAATATATGCAATATAGATATTTCATTGTCTGTTGATTGATTTTATTTGACATGCAAAATCAAATATAACAATTATAAATGCATTCAGATTGTATAAAATTGTCCTTACAAGCACAAACTTTTAAGGAATTTATATAAATGAATGCATAAAATTGATTAAATTAAAAATAACTTTACTTACAAAAATGATTTTCATCAATTTGCCTTTTGTTCTATTTATACATGTACATACTGTATGTATATAGTACCTGTACATTATAGGGTAGACAGTATTTTATGTTTACTTTGTCATTATGAACTGTATACTAGCTATAGGCCAACTTGTATGTCTGTTGTCTATATTGATCTCAGCATACATGGTATAAATATTGAATCAATGGAATCTGACAACTGGCATTACCACAAAACCTGAACCAGTGTTCCGGCTTCTGTCAAATAGCTATAAATAAATGTGGATCCAAATGCAAGTTTGGACTAAGAATGATGAAGACTTGAAAATGTTAATGTTTGGACACACAGTGGTCAAACTGGACATACTGAACTCCTCAGGACTTATCTATAATTCAAAAGTATGAAATATATACAAATGTTCATATACATAAATTCATAGATATCATGTATGGACAGTGTATGGGTAGTTGCAATTGTGATATCTTACACATCTTTGTGATCGAGGAAAGGTGTTTGGTTTAAGAAAAGTCTAAACACCATATCTTTCTGCTCTGTGGAGCAATTGATTTTGTTTACTCTTTGTAAGTTGGACATTAACATTAATTTTACCGGTCCTCAAATAAAGTTTGAAATTCAGAAAATTTTATACTTATTTAATTAGCTTGCTAAAATTTGAATGGCTGCAGATACTTTGCATACAATACCTTGTATTATCGGTAATTTGTCATTGAGAAATTATTTTGTTCTAACGTTGTCAGTGGCTGGTTATATATCATCATTCTGCAAGTGAAATAAACTTTTATGTATGTTTATAGTAAGAATGCTGCAATTTGATTAGTTCATTAATTCCACAGAGTTATCAACTTGTTTTAATCATGAGGAATTTTTTGTTCTAACTTTAATCTGTTGGTCATTATTGTCATTCCAAAATTGAAGTTGAAGGTCAAAATGTCATGCATATGTTATAAGTTTGTCTCACTCTAGTCGATACTTTCCACATATGGATATCTTTTTTTACTTTTGGAGGGATTTATTTCCTGAATATTTAACAAGATCAATCTTGACAATGGCTGATACTTCCCAATATTTTCCTTGTATTGTTGTTGACTAATATTTTCTTGTTGTTTTGAAGAGTGTATACTTGACATGATTTTCTATATACAATTTCCTCTTTCATTACGGTATACATGTACATGTACACAATATTTCATCAGAAGGTTAGGGTATAATATATGTACCCATCTCATATGAAGATTTATGATATAAAATGTTTGATCTCTATGACATTTAGTACACTAATTACGTCACTGTAAACACACACTGCACTCTGTAAGTGTATACTTATATAATTATGTAAATATAAGCTACATGTACTTGCTATAAAAGTTACACCTACATCAATGATGTGACAGTGATTTCCTGTTTGTCACTTATTTGTCAATCGTGTTATATCCAGTGAAATGTCTAGTCCTATATTTATACATTTTATGCATGTTTCTCCATCAACCCTAGATTGCAATGTATGGTCTTCCCATGTGCCTGTGTAGCACTCAAATTTGACCAGCCTTCTATTTTTGTGGTAATTAACCAACCCTGTGGTCTAGTAGTTGTTGACCAACCCTTTAGGTCTAGTGGTTATTCAACAAGCCTTTTGTCTAGTGGTTGTTGTCCAAACCAGTGGTGTATTTGTTGATGTCCAAACCAGTGGTGTAGTGGTTGTTGGTCAACACTGTGATTTGTGGTTGTTGACCGTCCCAGTGGTCTATTGGTTGTTGAACAACCCAGTGTTCTAGTGGTTGTTGACCGACCCTGTGGTCTATTGGTTGCATGTTGACCCACCCGGTGGTCTAGTGGTTGTTGATCAACACTGTGGTCTAGTGGTTGTTGACCAACAATGGTCTTTTGGTTGTTGACCCACAGTCAGTGGTCTAGTGGTTGTTGACCAACACAGCGGTGTAGTGTTTGTTGACCAACCCCGTGGTCTAGTGGTTGTTGACCAACCCTGTGGTCTAGTGGTTGTTGACCAAGCCAGTAGTCTAGTGTTTGTTGACCAACCCTGTGGTCTAGTGGTTGTTGACCGACCTTGTGGTTTATAAAGCTTTGGCCAGTCGTGCTGTCTAGAAGGTTTTAATATGCGCCTTGTGGTCTAAACTTCATAGTTAACTGGTTCTGTTAAAAGCTTGTTGACTAACCCTGTGGTCAAGTGGTTATTGACCAACCCTGTGGTCTAGTGGTTGTTGACCAACCCTGTGGTTTAGTGGTTGTTGACCAACCCTCTGGTTAAGTGGTTGTTGACCAACCCTCTGGTTTAGTGGTTGTTGACCAACCCTCTGGTTTAGTGGTTGTTGACCGACCCTCTGGTTTAGTGGTTGTTGACCGACCCTCTGGTTTAGTGGTTGTTGATCGACCCTCTGGTTTAGTAGTTGTTGACCGACCCTCTGGTTTAGTGGTTGTTGACCGACCCTCTTGTTTAGTGGTTGTTGACCGACCCTCTGGTTTAGTGGTTGTTAGCCATAATAACCATCCCTTTGATCTTTTGTTCTTTTTATTGGTGTTTAACCTTCCTTTTATTACATGTTTGGGTCATACATGTTTTAAGATTGTGTCTGATTGTGACATCACTGATGGTGACTTTATAAACTTTACAAATATTTCACTCTGTCCTGTACATGTTATGCTGACATGTTAGCCCATAAGACCTTCATCCTGCCCCTGAACGCTGATCTTATAGCCAGGGCCTAGGGTGGAACACACAACCTGACACACACAAAGTTTAGTTGTTTGAGACAGAGTTGTATTGTTACACTCAGACACTACCCCAATGTTTTTGTAACAAGTTGAAGGAATTTTAAATTTAACACTTATAAATACAAATTAAGAAATTTATACAATACATTTTAACAATAGACCCTTTCTAATTGTAGAGATTTTTTACCAAGAGGAAGTGGTATAGTGACCAGAAGACCACTTGTACTACAACTACTAAATGCAAAAACAGGTAAATATATTAGATGAATGAATTGGTTTTAAGACATCACTATCTTAGCATATTTCAGTCAATCATGTCAATGTACATGTATTTTAATATTCAATGAAAATTCCAACAAGTGCAAAATCAATTTTAATTTGAAAATTTGTTGATTTTATGCCAATTGTTTATTGATCTATTGTGGCTCATGTAATAAAGTAGACTTTACTCTTCTAACAAAAGTTGTTGAGGGTAAATTTTTATTGCAGGTTGTTAAGCTATATATTTACTATGTACATGTAATTGTTGTTGTACACTGTCTACACAGGTTTATGTGAGATTTGATTACTTTTTAGAACATGCTGAGTTTCTGCATCAGAAGGGGAAATACTACACCGACTTTGATGCTGTTCGTAAAGAAATCGAGGCAGAAACTGACCGGGCCACAGGAGGCAATAAAGGGATCTCAAACATCCCCATCAATTTGAGGGTTCACTCACCAAATGGTAACAGACATAATTATTAAAATCTTATTCCCATGCAATAAAGTTTTTATTGAGTGCATAGTTAACATTGCAAAATATCCACAAAATTTAAAAGCAGCTTAGACAATTATGCAATATGCACACATGCAGAATGCAATTCCAAAATCACAAATTTAAGTAATGGCAAACTTGTTTCAAATCAGTAAAACACAAAAAATCCTAGCTGCAAGTAAAAGTTGAAACACTGACATACAGAATCACTGGGATTTTGTCTTGTTGCTGTACTGTACAAACAGCTTGAGAAAACCTAAAAGTGTGACATCAATTTTGAAACTAATCATATGATATTTTGTAACACTATAGACTACAGTATTTGTAGGACATACAGTTAGTTTCAAGTTTACAAGTCTGCCTGGTTGATTTGATGTGTAATTTTGCTGAAGTTTTAAATTTCAAACATAGCTGCCAAGTACAGATACACATATAAACTGTCTTCAGTGGCTAACAGATCAATTCTGTATATATGTATAAAATGTTGAATAATGTTACAGTTTACAATAACTCCTTGTTTGTGTACAAATTTATTTTCTTATACATTTATAAATTTTATTATACACAAGGTTTTACAAAATGGGGTCACATGTAAAGTTTAGAAACTAATCTTTTCCAAGGTAACTCTTTTTGTCAACTGATTAAGGATTGAATTTTATTAATGTCCACAAATAATACAAAGAGAAAGCACTTGTCTCGTTCCTATATATGGTTACGTATTGATAATTTGATTGTCTCTGTTCTTATTGTACTTTAGAAAAACTTCATTGTTTTCCAGTGTTGAACCTGACCTTGATTGTTTCTGTTTCTATGTTTCCTTAATAAGAACTTCATTGTTTTCCAGTATTGAACCTGACCTTAATAGATTTACCGGGTATGACTAAGGTTGCCGTTGGTGACCAGCCTGTAGATATTGAGGCTCAGATCCGAGGGATGCTAATGGAGTTCATCACCAAGGACACGTGTCTCATTCTGGCTGTTTCTCCAGCTAATACTGATATCGCAAACTCAGATGCCCTGAAAATTGCAAAAGAAGTTGATCCCCAGGGTAAGTTTACTTATGGTTATTGTCATTTTCAAGACCTGCAAACTTCATAATTTAGCCAGAAAAAGCTGTTCAAAATTTCATGTGATTTCAATTTTTGCAATGAAAATCAATATTGATCCAGAAAAAAACATGGGACAATAGACACATGGTAATTAAATGAGAATTATACGACTGGCAATTGAATATTTATTTTACAAAACGTTTCAATCGGCTTAATGATTATTATAAATGGTCAATTCTATGCTAATTTTATTAACTATGAACTTCTAAATGTATTAATTTATCATCTTATATATTATTCATTATTAATTTAACTTTATACATACAGGTATAAGAACTATTGGTGTCATCACAAAGTTAGATTTAATGGATGAGGGAACGGATGCACGAGATATCCTCGAAAACAAAACACTTCCCCTTCGTAGAGGTAAAAAGATTGATACAACAAAGTGAAAGTCACAATAATATTTCAATTGCAACCAAATCTGAGCTTTTATTGTATACGAAACCCTAAAAATATCTATTTAAAAAGTTTGTAAGATATTTAGTGCAAAAAAAATTAACATTTTCACAAAAGAAAATGTTCATCTTCCATGGCCTGTATGGTACGCAAACCAATACATTTGTTCGTTACAACAGAAAATGATGCCTCAATTTAAAAACAACCTCTTTGCTTTACAGGTTATGTTGGTGTTGTAAACAGGAGTCAAAAAGACATTGATGGTAGGAAAGACATACGAGCCGCCTTAGCTTCAGAGAGGAAATTCTTCCTCAGCCACCCAGCCTACAGGTAAGTAAAGCTTCAGCCACCCTGCCTACAGGTAAGTAAAGCTTCAGCCACCCAGCCTATAGGTAAGTAAAGCTTCGGCCACCCAGCCTACAGGTAAGTAAAGCTTCAGCCACCCAGCCTATAGGTAAGTAAAGCTTCGGCCACCCAGCCTATAAGTAAGTAAAGCTTCAGCCACCCAGCCTACAGGTAAGTAAAGCTTCAGCCACCCAGTTATACAGGTAAGTAAAGCTAGTGAGGAGTCGTCTCCTTTCTGCACATAAACCATTTGTATGCGGATCTGCATTATGGGTGATTTGAAGATTATCATTGAAAGGATTTAGCAGTGTAGAAATAGAGTGTTCAAATATGATTTTATTTGTGGTATTAGATTGATAGTATAATTTAACTTTTCTCTCAAATTCTTATTATTCTATTGCACTGTCGAAGAAAAAGTAAAAATATTTTATTAGCTTTATAACTATTTTCCAGACATGTAGCAGACAGAATGGGCACTCCATTCCTTCAACGTGTCCTCAACGAACAATTGACCAATCATATTAGAGATTCACTGCCGGGCCTACGCAATAAGCTTCACTCTCAGTTTTTATCTCTGGAGAAAGAAGTTGAGGAGTATAAGAATTTTAAACCAGACGATCCTGGCCGTAAAATTAAGGCCCTTATGCAGTGAGTAAACAAAAACCATAAAACTTAAAATATAGAGAAAGAATTGAAACATCAATACAGGAATTGCTGTACAGATCAGTTTTTATCTTAGACTGATAAACTATTGGGGAAAAAACATTGATATTTAATGAAATCTGTATATTTCATAGGGATTATTCTGGAAATATCTCATTGCACTGATATCCCAGCAAGTCACTTTGTATAGTAAACATAGAGAGGTCAAATATCTAACGAAGGGAGGGACCTCAGTATTAA
This sequence comes from Pododesmus macrochisma, assembly GCA_032359645.1. Classification (NCBI taxonomy): domain Eukaryota; kingdom Metazoa; phylum Mollusca; class Bivalvia; order Pectinida; family Anomiidae; genus Pododesmus; species Pododesmus macrochisma. The sequence goes on along the minus strand of JAUMGZ010212150.1, from coordinate 3,162 downwards.
AACTTAAGCATTCTCCAATATAATAATGTCTGGGATATAAATATAAAGCATGATTAAAAATCAAATGAACACTGTCAGTTAATTTCATTTCAGAAGAAATTATATATATATATATACATATACATAATTGAAGATTTACAGATAACTACATGTTTTAATAACAATTTAAATGTTGAGAGTACTGTGGTGTTGTAGACAGTTTGGAACAGAGACCTCATTTAACACAAAAAAGAGTTTACATTGAACTTGTATGTTGTCAGAATGATGCAGCAGTTTACGGTGGACTTTGAGAAAGCTATAGAAGGATCGGGTGAAGAAATCAACACCAGAGAACTGTCAGGTGGTGCCAAAATAAATCGTATATTTCACGAGAGATTTCCGTTTGAACTAGTCAAGGTATTTCAAAGATTTAAACAATTTTACGTCACTTTTTAGTGCCTATCTCGGTTCACAAGTTCATTGTATTGATGACTTTTGATGTAGCTTTTGATTGTTTATCAATATCTGTTGGTTTGATTATTCTATTCAGTCTTTTTTTTAAAAATCTAAGACCAGTTATTTTTAAAATGACTCATAATGTGATGGCAGTTTTCAGTCTGTAGGTGCTTTGACATAGTATGAGGTCACTTGCAGAATATTGATATGATAGACATCAGACATAAGGCTATGAGTATGTTTATCCAGTATATAAATCTTGAGTATATGTAATCAGGTCAAGTATATGAATATCATCACTTCATGAACTAATAGATGAATGACACTATAAATAGAGGAATGAATTTCCATTTCATATGGGATTTATGAAACGAGTCATTAATTTTTTTTAATTTTAGCGAGCCTTGACGAGCTTAAATAAAAATTCATGAGGAGTTTATAAATCTCATATGCAATGGAAACGAATTTCAGATTCTTTTTATCATATGACTCAAATTAAAAACGTTTTTTCGATTTTATCATAAAAATGCTTTAAAATTTGTGAAAATTAGCACTGAAATGCTTTCCCGTAACAATGAATTATGACGTCATATCATTGTTATGTGACGTCACAATGAAGTTAAAGCCAATCAGAACAGAATGGTGTGTGTGCCATGCAGACAATCAAAACAGCTTTAGGTTATATGCAACACGTTAATTATGTAATGGCTTTATGCAATTGAATAACACTATCATCATTTGATAAATCTATTTATTTTTTTACTGATATGAATTTTATGTTTACTGTAGATGGAGTTTGATGAAAGAGAATTACGTCGAGAAATAGGAATAGTTATTCAAAATATTCATGCTATCAGGTAAGAACAGAAATTGTCAAATTCAAAAAATAAATGCTACCATATGAGTACAGAAATTTCCAAATACAACATTTACTTGCTATGATTTTGAAATGAACTGTTATTTGATGCGAAATAGTTTTAATAGAATAAATTTAACAAAGTAAAAGACTACATTTTATATAGTAAGAAAAGGAGAGCAACAGTCCAAAAGTATCGACAAAAATTCAGAAAAATCAGGCACAGAACTAATTCAGATAATGAACATGGGTTAAGTCCATGCACTGCTGAATATATATAAAATCAGGAAAACCTTGAAGTTGGCCACTTTTCTTCTTAAAAAAACAACCACGAAGTTTGGGTATTAATAAAATTATTTTATATTTGACAGGACTGGTTTATTCACCCCAGATCTTGCCTTTGAGGCCATAGTTAAAGAGCAAATTAAAAAACTCAATGTTCCATCACTTAAGTGTGTAGATATGGTGGTCACAGAACTAACACATGTAGTCCGCAAATGTACAGATAAGGTATTTTATAGGAATAAGTCTTATACCCATTTCATTGTGTCAAGTTTTGGCTGCCACGTTTAGCTACGTTTGGAAACGTGGCCGAGCATGGAATAAGGAGGCACAGCATGGCGACAGTGAGGCTAGAGCATGGAATCAGTGATGCATAACCTGGCCGAAATTTGCAAGTCATGGAGTCAGAAATGGGGCACAACAGTGCAGCCAAAAAGTGACACTATCACTGGGGCTTAAGGGTTCAGAAACAAATTCTGTTAATCATTCAAACTGGCTGCATTGGCAAAATTTGAAACATTTTTATAAACTGATTTTCTTGAGATTTCTTAAGTGTTCCTTGCTTTTATCTATTATTTGAATTTCTTTATCATATAATCTCTACGTCATAAAAAATGCTGAAAATTTCTTTGTTAGTTGTCTTTGAATGTTTAGGATTGATTAGTTATATTGATTGTATAAAAAAAAATTGACATTTTGTTGTCTTAAGTCATATCTAGGAGTTGGATCATATTTTGTTATCTTAAGTCATATCTAAGAGTCAGATCATATTTTGTCTTTTATTTTGCTGATAGATGAATCGTTATCCAAAGTTACGTGAACAAGTTGAGAGGATTGTAAATACAAGAATCCGAGAACAAGAACAGAGAACAAAAGAACAATTGCTGCTGGGTGTTAAATTCCAACTTGCTTATATTAACACGAATCATGAGGACTTCATTGGTTTTGCAAAGTATGAAAGACGAAAAAAGTCTTGTATTTTTAGATCACTTGGACCGAAGGTCCAAGGTTGACTTTTTTACTATAAATCCTGAACATTGTCTGTCGTCCTTCGTCTGTCGTCCTTTTCTGTCGTCCTTCATCTGTCATAAACTTTTCACATTTCATCCAAACTTGTTCGGAAGTATCCTTAGGGAAAGGGGATTTAGATTGTTCAAATAAAGGCATTTGACCCCAAGGAAGCACAACTCGGGGGCCAAAAGGGGGAAAATTTGATAAATCTTAAAAAATCTTCTAATGAACTAGAAGGCCTAGAGCTTAATGCTTTGATTTGTAGTTTTTTAAGGGCATGGAAAATGAGGTTTGTTCAAGACATGACGTATTTGCAACTTTTTTTGCCTAACTAAAGGCCCCTTTGGTTGTGAAATTGTCCGGAGCATAACTTGAACCCCATCATCCATAATATATTTATAAAAGGTGCCTCCCACCCCTCCCATACGATTAACCCTAACCCTAACAGCCCTTAGTCCTTTGGTGAAAATACATCAATTCTATTTGAGTTTATACTGTAACATGTTACTGTAGAATCAGAAATATTCGTTGGGCTAAAATTTCGTTGTTTTGAAAATAAAGTGATTTCGTTGACATAA
>JAUMGZ010212139.1:0-11903 GCA_032359645.1 Pododesmus macrochisma | reverse complement strand
CAACAACAACAACAACAACAACAACAACAACAACAACAACAACAACAATAGCAGCAGCAGCAGCAGCAGCAGCAGCAACAACAACAACAACAACAACAACAACAACAACAACAACAACCGAAGCAACAACAGCAGCCTTAGCAACAACAGCAACAGCAACATCATCAGCAGCAGCAGCAGCAGCAGCAACAACAGCAACATCAGCAGCAGCAGCAGCAGCAACAACAACAACAGCAAAAGCAGCAACATTAGTATTAAAGAATAAGCTCCTGGGTGTTTTAAAAAATATAATCTTTAATTTCATTTTACATTAATTGAACAAAATTTATCAAAACCCATGTCAAAATCTTTCCCGTTGGTCTCGGAGTACTGTAGAAATGTGCCATTTTCGTATAAAAAACCTGGGTATCCGAACGAAATTCACGTGTTCAATGTGGCGATCCTGTACCATCCGCATTACGACGCCGAGAATCGAACCCTTGACGAATTTGAAAGTATACTGATCGGTAGAATTTTCCAAAACATAGTTGTTTGTTTTGCCAAACAAGCTTAATCTTACACCAAATAAACAGCAGGTGTTGGTAATTATGTACAAGAGTTCAAGGAAACTTAGTATTGTTCTTGATATGGTCACTGCGAGGGCATTGACCATTAACTTCTTAAACTGCATGGACACGTTTATAATGTAGCTATATGTGAATACCCCTTTATAGGTTGTATATCGATAAGCTTGTAAGTATATAGAAATCATGCGACATTTTTATCAATGTATGTAACTTAGGCTTGAATTAGAAAGTCTTGACCTTGGCGATCATTAGATGGCGATATTATGGCGATATAAGAGTGTAGTCGCTCTATTCGCGTGCTCGGTAAGTACTTGACAATGAATTGACTCTGTAGGACATACAAACACATTAGTAAAAGATAGTAATTAATCTTTAAAGGGCTCGCTAATGTAATTTAGATATTTTATGAATCCGCAGCTGTTTTATCGTGTTATTTTTCCGTTATTTAAAGTACGAAACAAATAAATACATAAATTATAGTACATTTAACCCTTAATTACAACTTGACATTTGTCAAAATAAATATGCACGCTGCTTCTACCACGATTCTGCAAATATACCACTACAAAGAAGAATGAAGGATGAACTTACATGTCGCATTGTTATAGATCCTTCATTGTTTTCTATCATATCAATGTGTACAAAGTGGTTAATTAGTGGTATGTATTCATACTTGTGGATCTATCTCTGATTTACCGTTGTTTATTGATACATATTGACTTACAATTGTGTACTTTGATAACCACAGACTTTCATATTACTCATGTACATTATGAAAACGTGAAATACTAGATACACACAGAAAATTGTTTTTTCTTCAAATAAATTTCAGCTAAATTTCATTTGTTAGAAATGAAATTCATTGGATACCAATACCTGGCTATTTGACAATGAGTTGACTCTACGGGAAATACAAACACATTAGTAAAAGATGGCAATTCATTTTTTAAAAGGCTCATCGATGTCATAAAGATATCTTATGAATCCGTGACTGCTTTTTGTGTTATTTTCCATTATCTTAAACACAAAACAAATGTATACATGTATATAAATAATAGTACATTTAACCCTTAATTACAACTTGACATCTGTGAAAATAAACATGCACGCTGTTTCTACCACGATTCTACAAACACACCTCTACAAAGAAGAATGAAGAATGATCTTAAGTGTAAAATTACAATATACTTCCTTAAATGTTAGAAAACATTTCAGTGCGTCTACCTGGTGGTAAAGAATGTAAGCGACAAATAACGACAGTTTCTTAAGTATTGGTTAACATATTGACTTATACAACGGTGTACTTGAATGTAGAACAGAGACAGTCACATCGTCCATGTACCATCTCCACTACGAGGGAATACTCGATATATATAGAACAAATGTACTTTCCAAACAAATTTCAGCTACAACCCATTTATTAAAAATGACACACTTTATTTTAATTCAATGGACATCAATGACTGGTTATGAACCTTTTTTTTTTTTTTTTTTTTAAAGAATTTGTAGATTGGTCGATATGATTACTAGGTCAAAGAAATTGGTATTTTTTTTGTCTCTCTAGGTCTCTTGAATGTTACCATTTTCTGTTACATAAGAATGAAAACAATGAACAGAATACATGCTTATTAAACGTTGTACTACCATAGCAACTAATAACGGTCGAAACTACTGGACACAAGGAATATTCAAGACTTAGTCGATTTCAAAACAAGCAGAAAACATCTCATGGTTAATAGAGATAATCACCTCTTTTATGAGTGTGAAGCTTTAGAAATTTTCATTTACGTGTTCCTAATTATTGACACGGTATTGAAAAATACCTATGTTTTGGGATTGTGCATTGTCACGCGAAGTGCACGTGATTGGTAAGGACGAGAGCCGTGACAATGTTTACTTGCACCCTATTAGAGCTGGTGTATTAACAAAATAAAAGTGAGATTAAAAGCGAATTCCAGATTATACTGTTTACATGTCATGAACTTAGATAAAACGTCTAAATGTGTATAAACAGTAGATAAAACCGTATATAAATATAAACTTCTGGTCACTAAGAATACCCAGTGATCGTAGTGTCATGTTGGCAGAGTTTCAAGAATATTAATTCCTTTTATAAGAAATATCTAACATGCTTTCTGTCATTTAAGGTGTATGAGTAAAATAATTTTTTTTTAAACTTGTTAGTTTATTTAAAGTTGATAAAAAATTAATCTCATTGAAAGCAACCTTTTTCTCTTTTATTGCTAAAGTAGCGATATGTAGAAAGATTATTTAAATCAGAAACACGTGAACAACACGCCATGGCTCTACATAGAAAATATACTTATGCATTTAGTACATTAATCCAGATTTATAGGTTTAGAAAATCATTATTTTTTTATCTCAAGTATAATTGTTTAGCTGTGTAAGGTCAGTCCTGTCAGATAGCTAATACGCATTTTATATTAAAACCCCCTTTACATAGAGGTGGCGACCGTTGAGAGACCGTTGAGCGATGAAAAAATGTCAAGATCTCTCAACGATCTTACAATGAGCGCCAAACAATCGCCATGGTCTCTTATTGATCTCTCAATGATCTTCCAGGGATCTCCATGGTCGCCACGGTCTCCTAAAAGTTTTGACTCGGTCCAAAACAATCTCTGAACGGTCGCCGAAGGTAGCAATCTCTAAACGAGCGCCCAAGGAGCGCTAAACGGTCTCAGCAATCTCTTCCGGTCTCTCGGTGATCTCTCTTGGTCGCACCTGATCTCTCAGCGACCTCCGTACATATCCCCGTGATCTCTCTTTGTCGCAAAGCAAGCGCTGCTGGCCTGGCCGTCCTCCCACCGGGGCTCGCAGAGGTATCGCAGCGACATAGGCAGGGCATCGGATGAATGCCTGTCGGACACCAGCCGATAAACGGGCCTAGAACTTGACCCCATTTCCATTTCAACGTCATAGCAGCCTGCGGGGCACTTTTAATTGTGACTGTGACCGCTCTATCGCGCGATCTTTCGCCGACCCTCTATACACGCCGGCCGATGCCGAAAATCGTTCACGCCGCCCGGCCTCCGCTTAAGTTGTGACTTAAGCATCTTACACAGAGGTGATGATCGTTGAGAGACCGTTGAGCGATGGAAAAATTGTCAGATCTCTCAACTATATTTCAATGAGCTCCCAGCAATCGCCATGGTCTCTCGATAAACTTCCAGTGATCTCCACGGTCGCCACGGTCTCCTCAAAGTTTTGACTAGGTCAAAAACAATCTCTCTACGGTCGCCGAGGGAAGCTATCTCTCAACGGTCTTTTAAGGAGCGCCCAAGGAGCGCTCAACGGTCTCAGTGATCTCTTCCGGTCTCTCGGTGATCTCTCTTGGTCGCACCTGATCTCTTCGTGATCTCTCTTTGTCGCACAATAAGCGCTGCCAAGGTCGCTCCAAGATCTCTATAGATCGCCATGAAAGTTTACCAACAATTCAGTGCATTTTGATCGCACAATGAGAGCACACGGATCACCCAAGCATTTCCACAGAAACTAATTTTTCGGGGCTTTGAAAGATTTTCAAGAGATCGGGCCAATTTTGGATCACTCAATGGTCACCCAACGATCTCCGTGTGTGTAAAAGGGGCTTTAGTTGTTATCATGCTTTCTCGGAATAATTTAAAATGATGCCGTTAGTACATGTAGCTACTTTGAATCTGTTCTCATTATTATTATATCATTTTACAAATATTTCTTTTTCAATGTTTGTGTAAATGAGATAGAATAGATAGAGGACTGTTTCAATACAGGAAGTTCGCTAGGTTAATCATCCTCGATCACCTTCTTTAAAAAATTCAAGAATTGTGTTTTTCATATAACACTTCATGTCGTTTAAAGTATCAAACAAATCACAACGAAGTATTTGTTTTTGCCTTTTTATGGCTTTCCAGGGCTTAAATTGTCACATCAGCTCTAAGTATTTTCTTTCAAGTCTGCAACCTATCATTCTAAATTCTTCAACTATTTGGCAAGGGAAATATGTTTTACTTTTTACACATCCGTGTTTGCTTTGAAACTTTTTTATAAGTAAATTTTAAATTCACTACTATTTTCATTTTCTATTTTCGTAAGTTGTCATAATTTGATCAGAATGATAAGAAAAGAATTTCTGTATACACCCGTATAAATAATTGAGAAAATGTGACAATACAACAAAACTAGACGATGCTACTTTTTATATACAGCCCTGATCTAGTTCCACAGAACTGTCACCAACGGTAACATGACAAGCCTAACCAATGACCAAGAAAGGATCCCAGATATTAACACTCATTGGAAATTTTTCCGAGTTACTACATGATTGGTGTACTGTAAACTTCTGCTGTTGCCTGTTATTTGGTAACCTAGTGGTATACATTTATTTTTGGACTTGCACATTTCATGTGACAATGGGATAGTTTTTGCCTTTAACTTGAGTGACCTTTTTAGGTGCTGTCTAAATGGAATATCCTGCACTTATAATACGATCAGTCACGCTCATTACTATTTGTTCTGATTCTCCTGTTTCTTCTTGTTTTATTGTTTTAACGATCTTTAAATGTTCAACACCAGACAAACAAATCCACAAGATAAAATGTCTTCTACATGGGTTCGAACCCTGATTCTCAATTTCTTGGCACAATTAACCACTAAACCACATGCTCATATCTATACGCTAACTAGTAACAAAACATCTAAACAGACAGTATGGAGAAGTACCCAAATAAGTAATGACTGAACAAAATACAATGCGACATCTGTTTTTTCATTCAACATTTGATAATGATAATGTCATCCCAACTTATCGATTTTATTTTGACGAGATTATATAAAGGGTAATTAAAGTTACAGTGCATCAACGAATCTATTGAATAAAATAGAAAAAATCAACAACAAAAACAAAAACAACAAGCAATTAAAAGTGATAACAACATTTTTAAAACGCTTATTGATTAATCATTTATAGTCAACAAAGATGCAATGTGCCATTTGATGAAAACATTAATAAAAACCTTTTTACATTTATTTTATCCATATTTCACGAAATGATAAAAATACGGCAATACTAGAAATGGCGTTCGTGCAAAACTTGAAAGGAATTAGATAATAAAAGAAGCAAGGCCATGTGCATACAATGGTAACACAATCGATACAATGGCACGGACTTTTTAATATTTATCTGCTTTATACACACAATGCATACGTAATCTTACAGGCTTTCTCGTATGACTATATTATCTGGCTGTTAACCTTTTTGAATGACAGAATAAAACGTTGCAATAAAAGCAGCTTTTTATATTTGTTTTTGTTTATCTAACAGTTTTTTTGCGTAACTCCTAAGACAATTTAGTTAAACTGACATCAACGTAAATAATAAAACAAGTAAGTAGCGAGCACACAACAAACAAGTAGCGAGTGCAAACGGCATGCTTTTGTTGACATATCAGTTCTTTCTTATGATAAAAGAATATATAACTTTTGGGTAAAATATCTTTCTTTTGGTGCAACATAACATATTACGTTTCGAGAACGAAATATCTTTCTTGTGGTACTGAAGATAATTTTATACTTCCTCCTTTACTGACCTTAACCGAGTTGAAATCCGCGAAGTCTGTTCTTTATTCTATTTTGAACAATATGTTCTTTTCTCTTCTTTTATGTTAATCGAATGTGAAAAGGAAAATACACACACTTTATGAGCTGCGTAGCGATTATAAAAGAGAAGAAAAAAAACCAGATACGTGCATTCATAAAAAAGCGTGTGTAGTTTGTCAAGCGTATATTATCATATAATCACATACTACCAAATTTTTAGGAGCTCATAACATCACGTACGACATCAATAAGAGCACATTATATCATTGAACAAATTTATAGGAACGCAATACATCGCGTACGACATTAATAAGAGCGCATTAAATCAAGTACACAGTTTTTAGGAGCGCATAACATCACATACGACATCAATGAGAGCGCATTTTGTCACGTACGAAATCAATAAGAGCGCATTATGCCACGTACGAAATCAATAAGAGCGCATTATGCCACGTACGAAATCAGTAAGAGCGCATTATGCCACGTACGAAATCAATAAGAGCGCATTATGCCACGTACGAAATCAATAAGAGCGCATTATGCCACGTACGAAATCAATACGAGCTCATTATGTCTTTGTCTCAATGGAGAGTGGGATACTGATCAAGCATTAACCTTGACCATTTATTCATTTAGGGGGGCACACTTCAATTTTCACTCGATTTTTTTTCTATCTGTGAAATTTGTTAAGAAATAACACTACGACAAGAACTCAATATGCCATGCAACTCTGCAACACAACATTACGACAAAAACTCAATGTGCCATGCAACTCTGCAACACAACATTACGACAAGAACTCAATGTGCCATGCAACTCTGCAACACAACATTACGACAAAACGAAATTTGCCGCACTCAAAGTGCCACAGGAGGCGTTTGCGAGGTGTTAATATCAAGCGTTTTCTTTTTTAAGTTCTATGTGAAACTTTTCTTGGATCAAAGTAGTTATTATGTTTACTGCAAAATGTAAGAATACAGTTAAATAAAATTACCTATACATGTATATTTCATTCCGATGCAATTGCAATGTATACCGAGTAATTCAGTGTTATAGTTAATCAACTTGGTATATATGTTTCATTGGGGCATTACATATTAACGAATACAAATAATCACGCCATTTATTTTATTGTAAATAATCTGTCATGTCCTTGAACCTAGTATTCGGATCAATAGTTCCACCCCACCCACCGTCTATACAGCAGCTATATATCATGGTATCAGTGTTTCCGATACGGGGCCAAATATTAGGGAAATAGTTTTACTAGATTTACCTCGAAATAGTTCAATCAATCATCATACTATGGTATATAGCCTTAGAGATGACGTCACATCAACACAACCCGATAATGCGAATTTATATTAACTTGGTTTCTGAATGGTGATTGACTTCTTCAGAAAATTGTGAGGAAAAGAAAACTGGACAATTGAGATCCACATAATTACTTTATACACGAATGCTTGTGTAGTTGTTCTTTTAACATTTCACTGAACAGAGAAGATTGATTTGTGTTGCCTGGTTTTAAAATGAGTGGGTTACTATTCCTCTCTCTGCAACATCTGGTACCCAATTCTTTACTTATTTACTAATAAGTTAATTTCTATGCAACAAAATACCCACGTGCTTCTCGACATAAACAAAAAGATTTTCAATGAAACAAACTTATATCATACGCGATACAAAAAACAATCTATAAAAAGATCCACTTATACACCAATATTCTTTTCTTCTGTATTTAAAGCTTTGCTTTACCTGTCAACATGAATATGTTTGATTTGAAACCCCAATTACTTCTGTAACTATCATGTCGTAAGTTTATATAATTGCCGTTTCTATAAGTGTACAAAGTTTATGTTTGTGTTTATGTGTATGTTACGTATGTTTACAGCATACCTTATTACAACTCCCAACGGAGCCTTTAAATTACTTAAGATTTGTTAGATTGATACTGATATTCGTGTATTGATCTCGACTAATTGTCTATGACATACTGCACCACCTATCTACCATTAAGTTCACGATAAGTCCAAATATCAAGCGAGGAACTAATCAAACTTTAGCAATACCAAGGACAAACAGTTCTTGGAGATTCTCAATTGATTTAAGCTAGTTAGATTGATTGATTGATTGAGTGTACCATCTCATTAAAACACCACCGTGCCGTGATGAATATTGAATATATTACTCAACAACCACGTGGTTATAGGCGATACAAGATAAAAGAGATCGTAACTAATCTTTGATATATTTATTAAAAAGGAATCTGTTTAAAAATGCATCGATAAAAAAACACACATTGTTTACAACTCAAAAACACATAAAAATACAGAAACATTGCATTTATACCGATTAATTATTTCGTAAATGTTACCATGTGTCATTTACACAAGAGACACGATATCAAGTTTTAGTACTGCTGCTGCTGCTGCTGCTGCTGCTGCTGCTGCTGTTTGTTCTTCTTTTGCTACTGCTCGTGTTACTTCTGTTGCTGTTGTTGCTTCTGTTGCTACTGCGTCTGTTGCTTCTGTTGCTACTGTTGCTACGGCTGTTGTTATTGCTGTTGCATCTATTACTGCTACTGCTGCTGATGTTGCTTCTGTTGCTACTGCTACTGTTGTTGATGCTCCTGTTTCTACTGTTGCTGTTGGTGCTGTTGCTACTGTTCTGTTGCTACTGCTTCTGTTGCTACTGCTTCTGTTGCTTCTGTTGCTACTGTTGCTAAGGCTGTTGTTATTGCTGCTGCATCTGTTGCTGCTGCTACTACAGCTGCTGTTGCTGCTGTTGCTGCTGTTGCTTCTGTTGATGTTGCTTCTGTTGCTTCTACTTCTGTTGTTATTGCTTCTGCATATGTTGCCACTGCTGTTGCTGCTACTACTTCTATTGTCACTGCTGTTGTTATTGCTGCTGTTTCTGTTGCTACTATTGCTGCTATTGTTGTGGTTTCTACTTTTGCTTCGGCTATTGTTATTAATCCTGCATCTGTTGCTACTGCTGTTGCTGCTGTTACAGCTGTTGTTGTTGCTGCTGCTTCTGTTACTGCTCCTGTTGCTGTTGCTACTGTTTCTGTTGTTGTTTCCGCTGCTGTTTCTGCTGCTGTTGTTGTGGTTGATTCTATTACTATTGCTACTGCTGCTTTTGTTACTTCTATGTCTGTTGTCAACCGTGATAATAAGAAAATAATACCATTTTTATCAACGTGTCCTGTGCCAAACCTATCCTAGTTAGGTAAAGCTTATTCTACCACATGGCTCTTTATAATGCAATCAAACCGCCATGTTTGTGTGTGTGGAATTTTTCATTTTTTCTTTTCTTTTCTTTTCGGCTGTCTAAACTGATCATTATCTCAAATTGTAATACCTAAATAATTTTTTTATTGTATTCGGGACGTGTTTGCTTTTGTTTGGTCATTAAAATAACCTCGTGCCAATCTAATTTAAGTATTACTGTTACAACATACGTCATTGTAACTACAGAGTACCAAGTTTAGAATTTGCAACGATTATATATACATGTAATGATTACAAACCAATACCCCACCCTGATTGAATTGCTGGCACCCTTCCCTCGCCTTTGCAACCTCGACACCCTGCTGAGAGCCTACCGCGATGACCCTGGAGCCCTTCTGTCATCACATGGTGTAATGGCCGCGATATTTGGAAGGGATTCAGATACAACAAACAAAACGTCAATATAATGACGTTATCAAACTCATTCATAAAGTCTTTGGTTTTCCGCACTGAATAATTTGATAGTATTGATCTTAAATCGTCATTGCACATTAATCATATTCAAAACAATGCCGTCTAGTCTTTGGTTAAACTGACTGATTGCTGTCAAATTTTGATTTGTCGTGTTGTCGCGTTGCAAATATCAAAGGCATCATTACGACAGCACGATGAAATGTAGAGCGATTTTATCACAACAAGAAAGTACGATGATTCGACAAGACGACGGTACGGAAATACGACAGTTCGACAAAAACAGAGTACAATACAGGATACAGGACAACATTGCAACAACACAAGAGTCTGCAACATGACAATATGATAAAAACATGGCGAATTCGCGACCAAAACTTACAAAGTATTGCGACATCACGACTAAAGCATTTCGACACAAATCATATATGGTTGTGTTGCAATGTCGCCATGCTTTTCTCCAGGTTTTGCCGTGTATTTCGTCATAAAGTCGTATTATCGTCTATGGTATTTGCAACACGACAACAGCAAATTTGGCATCAACCAGCCGCCATAACAGAGATAGGGAAACTTTTTTCTGAATCTCCTATGAATCTCAATCTTTGCCACAAAGAATTAGTAATGAGATTTACAAATCAAAACAACAGCTTTTTATAAACATAATTAGTTTACATAAATCAAAGATTTTGTAGAATTATGCGCCATAATGAAAATATCAGAATACGTGATTGAATGTTTCAACATAAATGTTGGTGCAGCCGGAGTGCTAACGGGAAAAACGTCAGTGTAAAATTATTTGAAAAAACCATATTATAAATTCAACAACTTTATCAAAACAATATCATGATATTAAGACTAAAATTGACATTTCCGAGAAAAATCAAAGAGGGAAATCACGTAACAATTCATTTGCGAAGTTCTCAAATTGTGATCAATAGACGCAGGATTGTATCGAGATATAAATTACCATTTTTACAATGACCAGTTTAAAATCGTCCCATTATTTAAACTGATACCGCAGATTACCAAGAAAGGACCACGATGAATCACGAGACACGCCATCCATCCGAGTCGTGCCATGTGGAATTTGTACATTCAGCATGCTATCAATAGGAATCGCTTATAAACTTTAATGAATCAAATTATAAACGTTAATGTCATTCTGTCATTGTGTCTTTGTTCAGAGGTGTGACTGTCAAAGTCATTCTTTGTTATTGGAGACCGCAGACAGAATTTAAATGAACTTTTAAATGAGAACAATACCACGGGTATATAGTGATGATTTAATCGAGGATTTAATTTAAATGTTTTGAATGTATATACTATACGTAAACTGAGTTTATTACAAAACAGCAGTTACCATTAATGATTGGCGAACCCATCTGGTGATGTCTGCTAGATTTCCATTATACAAACTCCGTGAACCTTTTACACAGTAAGAATGCTACCAAACATGTAATGAATATTTCCAAACTGATAACATTACACATTAAGATATGACGTTTAAACCTTGAACTTTATGGTTCTTTCAGAATTAAGTTGTTTGTCATTCTACGCAGCACATGGTATTTATTGTGATCAAAACCATGAAGTGTATCATTGTTTTCAGTTAAGTAATTTCGTCATTTATATAAGTAAGACATACTCAAATTACACGCTGCAATTACATGAGTGAATAACCCGTTTGATTCAATGCAGTGGGTTAAATGCTTCTGAAAACTAATTAATGAGACAGAATAAAGTGTTCCGTGCATCTCTTTCCAAAAAATAGTCTTTTATTATTCAATGATATTGTTACGTCCACTCTGCTGACGAGGACTGTGTTACTATCAGGAAGATGATAATACGTTGGATAAATTCTTATTTAGGCATTTAGACTTCTGATCCATCTGCCTCAATGTGGTCGTTTTGATTAATATGAACGGGGTATTCTAAGTCTCCCCCTTTTGTTTCTTATTTTATATATAGATAGGACATATCCACTCTTTCTCCTACGATCCATATAGGTTACGTCACTCTGGAGAGGTGGGTTTTAGAAATT
>JAUMGZ010212117.1:0-11904 GCA_032359645.1 Pododesmus macrochisma | reverse complement strand
TATACATGTATATAGTGTTGAACTTTGACCTCAAAATGTGTAACCTTTTTTAACCCAATCTCACGCCTTGAAGAAACTTGAATCTCCATTCCCTAATGTTACTACAAACCAAAGCATTAGGCTCTAGGACATACAGTTTATTAGAAGATTTTTGATATTTTGTCAAATTTTACCAATTATGGCCCCTATAGTGGCACCCCCTGGGGGCCCAGCCCCTTCAGTTGTACAAATCTGAATCCCCTTCCCCATGGGATACTTCCTACCAAGTTTGGCTGAAATTAGTCCAGTAATTTTGGACAAGAAGTCGAAAATATGAAAAGTTAACATGTTTGCTATATATATATATAGTGTTGTACTTTGACCCAAAAACGCGTAAACTATTTTTGACCCCAGGGTCACGCCTTGAAGAAACTTTGTTCTCTATGCCCTAAAGTTACTACAAACCAAAACATTAAGCTATAGGCCTTCTAGTTTGTTAGCAGAAGATTTTTGAAATGTTGTCAAATTTTTCCCCTTTTGGACCCCAAAGTGGCACCCCCTGGGGGCCCAGCCCCTTCATTTGACCAAATCTAAATCCCCTTCCCCTAGGGATACTTCTTACCAAGTTTGGATACAAATGGTCTAGTGTTTCAGGAGAAAAAGTCGAAAATGTTAAAAGTTAACGACAAAGGACAGACGGACGGACGATGGACGACTGACGGGATTTGTATGAGAAAAGTCCACCTTGGACCTTTGGTCTAGATGGACTAAAAAAATAAAAGGCCCCCTGCTTCATCAACATTTACAAAAAGTATCCTGAAAACCAAGATATTAATATTGAACAGGTCTACACCTCTTTCATCACTTGGTTATAAATAATAATGTAAAATATTTAATTAATCATTAGATGGTAGTCAGATTTGACCATCAATTTAAGATCATTATAATACTCAGCTAATATATAACTCAGAATTAAATCTTTACACAACATCTGCATTCTATTTTAATAGTAACACAACTAAATTTATTCTGTGATAAAATTTCACTGTTTTTCAAACTGATAGTAAATGTTGTTATTTTGAAATACGAAAAACAGGAACTAATATATAAAACAAAAGTTCAATGTAGTATACATCAGATTTTTTTCATAATGTCAGAAAATCAAAACCCCAATAAGAATTGCAGAGTTAAAAGTGCTCAGATCGCCATCATCCAAGATCCTAATATCATCTAAATATAAAGCTACATTTATAACATAACAATTTGCTTTCAATGGAAGCTCACAGATGGGAAGAACAGCTTAAATACAGACAATAAAACAACACCATCAAGTTCCATAATCAGTGACAGTGATTTACATGTACGTTCAACCATAGCAATGGTGGAATGCAGATCTCACATTTTAAACCTACAAGTATGTACTGACAAACAAAATCTATGCAATCTAAACATTTAGGACACAAATAAAGATCACAAGTAAAGACAGGTGTGACACAATCCATGCTTTATGGAAACACATCTGACACTTTCTCTCAGTATGACACATTCAAAATTACAGTTTATACATCCGATTCTGTACATGTATTAAGTATTTGTAGTACACATGGCTCGGTGGGTTTATATCTTATAATGGTAAATATATGATCTTTCCAATAAAGTAATTATAAAATGAACCATCAAGTATTATTAACTATAAAAATGATCTCACATCTACCCTGGAAAGCCAATAAAAAATGACTTAAAATAAACCATTATTCATAATGCTTACATATTGTACAAAAATGTTTTAAAATCCAATTTAAAATATAGAGAGTGGAGATCTCGAGTCCCCATGATTAAAGATAAACAAAATGGGTACAAAGAATGATAAATTCTTAATCTGAAGTTTGCCTTTATACAGACAAATGATTAATCTAATACAACAAAAGCACAAACTGAGTATTTAGCACCAGTGCAATATGGAGGTAGTTTAACAGTCATAAAAGCAAACTGTGTTTTACATTATAAATAATGTTATTTTTTTCATTTGCCCTGTTTCGTTTTTGAATACTATCTTATTCATAAAAGTCAACACCTGCTCATTAATTTTACACCTTTTATCCAAGGCAAATGATATTTGAAAAAAGTTTGGCCTGTTATTGAACTAATAATCTTTTATATTTTTAAAAAAATATATATATAATTAATTTTTGAAGCACTGATTTTAATTAGAGATTCCATTTTTAATAAAATTTTGATTTCTAATATTCACAAGGTGCACTTGTCTTCATATGAAGAATGACATATTGAACAAATACCGATTGAATGTTAAAATGATCCAATGAAAGGGGAGAAAATCACACATAAATGAATGAAAGAAACTTTAAAGCTAAAATCATATAACCCTGTTATATAGTGTTTCCCGTATATAAGTGAATATCAACCTCACAACTAAGTAAACGCATGTATAGAATGT
This sequence comes from Pododesmus macrochisma, assembly GCA_032359645.1. Lineage (NCBI taxonomy): Eukaryota > Metazoa > Mollusca > Bivalvia > Pectinida > Anomiidae > Pododesmus > Pododesmus macrochisma. The sequence goes on along the minus strand of JAUMGZ010212117.1, from coordinate 9,470 downwards.
AAAATAGAGATGACAACGAACCGTTATTTACAGGTATTAATTAACAAATATCTTTGTATATTTAAAAGCCATTCAAATCCTAAGTCTTGGGGAAGACAATGCTATATATTTGGCACATAATAACACATGGTAATGATATATAAAGTTGTAGATACCTGCATAGCTATTTTCTTCAATATATTGTATAAAATATTACATGCCATAAACTGCAATATATTGTATAGTGATTAAATGGTACACGCCATAAACTGCAATATATTGTTTAGTATTAAATTATACGCCATAAGAATTTTGTATATAAAAGTAGATAAAAATTACAATTTTTTGCAATACCTATATCACATATACTGTAACCTTTTATTTTAAAAATAGAATTTCAGATTAGTGCAAAACTATCTAGAATGTACTAAAAATTGTTTAAGTGATATTCATACATATCTGACTTATGACAATTCCTCATTGCTATGAGGATACAATAAAAACAAAAGTATATGTACCAGCAATAAACAATTACACAAAACTTCTACAGCTATCATCAAAAACAAAATTTTAAAGTTTGTACATGTTAATTTAAATAAACTTAAAATGCTGCCATTTACTAAACAAACCCTACAGCTGTAAATAATACCCTATTCTAAATTCATGACTAGTACATACACTAACATTATATAAACTAGCGTTCAAACTAACAGTTTATGTCAGATTGTTTTAATTACCATAATAAATAGTTAAATACATGCGTAAATTCTGTAAGTCTAATCTAGACATTATTTACAAATATTTAAGTTTTCCTCAATAATAGCTCTTGCAGGATACAGTTATCTAATGTTACAATAAATCAGGTTGTTTTTAAGGGTAACTCTTTATTGGTGTCAGTCTCTGAAACTGTACCGGTACATTTACACATTAAACATAGTATCTATGTATACCGGTAATAAAACTGTTATGTTTAAGTTTTATATGGGGACGTAGTCAACAAATAAATATATTTGATATGCACAACATACAATGTAAATGAGCTTTAATACTCCATTGATCGATATAGTGTGATAAAAAGAAATTTCATATTTACAATTATAAAATATTACAAATCTAGTTTTTCTTATAAACAAGTTGCTGACAAAACTATATTTGATCATATGTAGTTGTTAATTTATGACTTGGTTTCTATTTTACCTATTACATATGAAATAAATGATTCCTTAAATATATACTATTTAAAGTGTTAAGTTATGTATAAAAGTTGTATATTTCATAATAACTTACACCCTTTATCTCTTCATAAACGAGTTACAAGAACAGATTGATACCTTTGCTGTATGGAATATAAGCAACACCATATTTATAAACTAATCATACTATTTAAAGTTTTCAACTTCAACAATACCTTGTCCCTTCAGAGTAATTATATATAAAATGATCACGAGATGAGTGGCATATATCACGAGTAGTCTTAGTATATGTTTAGATAAAACATTAGCATTAAAATTTTGTTATTTTCTTACTTTTAAGTAGATTTTCACAACAATTGTCACAATTCATGTATATGTAACTGCCGTACATGCATGGGTAGAATACAATGACATATACTTTAAAACAATTTATACTATAATTAGCACCTGATGTCTACACATGAGTTTTATACTAGTAATATCATAAACTATATTCCAGTAATAGTGTGTACATGAAAAACTACTTACACAATAAATGGAATGAAGATTCATGTATGATGTCAATTTATAACCATAATACTGTGAATATAACATTTATCACTTTTACAGAAAGCTATAATAAGTTTAAATTGCATAGATGATTAAATTGTGGGTCATTATAAAGATAATGTTATGTATACATTAGATTTGTAATTTATCAAATATTCAAAAAATATCATCATTAATATATGGGAACACTCTACTAACTTAAGATGGGTTTTAAATGTTATTTGGTACTGGGATGTTTTTTAAACGTGCATGTACACCTCTCACATGCGAGTTATGCGTTGTTGCTAGATTTTCTCTTGTTAGTAAAATATTAAATGAAATAAAAAAAATTCTTTAAGTTCAATAACACTGGTCTTTTCATTCTTTCTACATTTTCCCTTGTAGATAAAATATTCAATCTAATACAATGTATGTAAGTTAAATAGGCCTGGTCTAATACAAACATGTAGTAAAACTTAAGTATATTCTTTAGCTTATATACTCAAACTATCCCATCAGATTTAAAAATTGGACACCCACAATTTATCATAACAGCCTCTTTTTATCTGTCCACTTTTTTCCAATATAAATGCTCTGTTATTTTATATCTCTTTTGCCGACTATCTATTCTCTGACATAATAATTGTTCTGTTATCTTTTAGATTTCTTGACTATAAAGTACATGTTCTTATTAAACATAAACTCTTCACATCCATGACACATACACAACTATTAATTGCAAATAAATTGGAAGAAACAAATTGATAACATAACTTTGATACAGCACAACTTGATTTTTTTACACTTATGTACAATGCAGACAAAAATCACTGACAAATTACTTTAGATGCTAAACAATCACCATTAGGCTCGGATAGGAAGAGACGTCCACTTTTACACATACACAGCTGGTATACCTCCCCTCTATACCGTTGATTTGTTTGTGGTACATTGATTTTTGTATTCTTTAGAAACAGGTCTTTAGAATGTATATAAATCTGCAATAAAAAAGTCAATATTAATTAAAAGTAAAGAGCCTGGTAAAACTATTGTCAATTAAATATATTTTCTAATCTATTTCTTTATATATTTTCACTCATAATCTTTATTGAAGGTCAAGTTAGAGATCAAATGTCATAAAATGTTGATAATTAAACAATTTACAAAACATTGAACTTTTCTGGATTTTCTTACTGCAAACACTCAAAACTAAGAAAAAAAACTTTCATTAGATCAGGCAATCATTACAACATATGGCTCAGAATTTGGTTAAGCATGTTGTAATTTCTTATAGAAAACACTCTGTGTTAGCTGTACCAGTCCTGTTTCCACTTTCAAGTCTGTTTTATTACATATGTTTTTAGTAAGTTTATATATTTACTAGTAAGTTCCATTTTGTTTATTTATAATGAAGGTGGCACCATACTTCATGCTTGTGAGGTGAACAAGCTGCTCTCTAAATTATAAGTTTAAATTTTCCATAAAGGAACCTTAATTTTTCCACCAACAATTAAAATTGATCTTAACTGTGAAATATCAACAATAAAATCCCACTTACTGAGTTATCTGTGGACTGTAAAGTAATATCATCAGAACTTTTTATAAGAATATTTCCCATAGGAGCCTCTGCATTTACACCAGTTTCACCATGTATATTTATTGAAGTACTTTCTGCTTTTATACTGTAAAAGAAATTTAATAATAGTTAAAAACAGTTTTCATAAATTAGAAGAAAAAAATGTTAGTTTTAAAAGCAAAACACAATTGTAGGATTAGAACTTGCATATGGTAATACATATAATCTAATTGAGTAGTCAAGCATTGCAAAGTTAAACTATTAAACTAAGAAATTCATGAAATGATACATTTGCATGAATAACAACATGGAGAGAAATAGTTGTGGATCTAAGTGTTTTTTCAAACTAGGATTACAAAAAGCAATTGGCATGATGTTTTTCCTTTGTTTGAACATTGCAATGATAAAAAAGCAAGTGTGAGTGGACACACTTAAACACTATACCAAGATTTAAAGTATTTTAATCTCTAGTAAATATTATCAAATTCTATTTATAAGGCCTCCAGACCACAGTTACAAATCAACTTTATACATCACATTTTATATACCATTTTGTATAGAAAAAATAAAAAATAACAAATACATGAATAAAACATACAAATAATTTATATAATACTTAACTAATTTGACAGTTAATAACTTGATGCCAAACATAATTTTGTCAACAATGAAACTTCAGTAATCAACAAAACAGTTAACTATCAATTTAGTAGTTATTTCTACATTTATAAGTGAGTTATCTCCCTTCAATCATACAGTGTTCTATGTTATGCACTATCCACACAATACCACTAATAAATAATAATGTCTGAAAGTATAAATATACATTTTATGAAACAATAGTATGGAATACAATTCCAAATAGTCAATACAAAACTCAATTGACAATGGAACAATTTTGATATCAAAATAATCAATAATTAAACACAAATTTATAATAGAGACTTGAAACTTTCTCTTGTGGTTTATTCCATACATCAAACTTACTGTAATGGTTCTGATGCAGGGGCAATCACAGATGGTGTGGATACAGACCCCTCAAACACTACTTTGGAAGTACCTAAATAAACAAACATATCGGACATATTAGTACCAAGAGTATAAAACAGATCATTGGAAAACTTTAAAGTCAAAGATATATGGAGCATGACAATGACTTACGTTTAATTTCGAAATCCTTGTTACAGCAACATCTTGTCTTGGGTGCAAAAGAGGAAACAAAACACATTTCTAGTTTACTTTAACAAAGCTATTTTACATGAGACAGGTTTTTCTTTATTTGTTAAAACTTTTACTCAGCAAGTCTTACTGTTTGGGATTTAAAAAATTACATATTTCATGAGTTTAAAAAATGTATTAACAATGTTTATTCATATGCATTATCTTCTATAGAATCATCTCTTTCTGAGGAATGAAAAGATATACAAAATTTATATCACTCAAATTAATAAGTAGAATTAAGTTTATATTCCTTTTTGATTGTTTAAGAATCAGTTTCTGATTTTACTTTTCACAAATGTTTCTAGAAAAATACTTTATTACCATATTTTTTCAAGTTTTACTAGTTAAAATTTTAAAGACAACTTTCTATAAGAAATAGTTGAGTTACCTGTATAATGAACTTCGGGAACATCCATCTCAACTTCCTTTTCTGTCACCTTTAACCTCGTTCTTCCCTTTGCATCTTTAACCTCAAATCTAGAACACTGTGCCTCTAGAGTACCATTTACTACAAACATAGAATTAAACATATCATTTAATTCACTAAAAGGACATAAGCATATTATAAACTACAAAATGTAAGAGTGCAGTTTTTGTTTTAGAGCTATTAAGTGAACTTTGAATGACAAATAGATAATTAAATGCACAGTTTACAATAGATATAGAGTGTAATAATGTTTCCTGCAAAACCTAATAACATATTACAATATTAAGTATACCAGTACTGTACTAGTCCATTTACTGCAAAATATAAAGACACGTAAACCCTTCCAACACTGTAAAATACACCAAGAATTGTTATAAAGTTATAATTACCCATAGCAAGAGTGTTGCTGACATTGTCGTCTTCATCTCTAGAGTGCATTATTATTCCACGACTTGATTCAATAAATAGAGGATTATCCTGAAAATTGAAACTGTCTGTCGAGCATTTTGATGTTTACACTATAGAATGTGCTATATAATAATAGCTGATAGAATTTTAAGTTTACTTTCCTTAATGTCAGAAGTTGAGGTCTTAAACTAGAAATCATACTTAACATTTGAGACTTACAATTCTTAGTTCCAAAAACTTGGTATTTATATTATGATCATTTCCAACAGACTTTGGTTAATGGAAACATATTTTTTCTCTTGGTTTTTGGTTCTATGAAACAGAGATAAACTCTGTCATTCTAGGCCTCCTTGTATATAAGTTTTTGCTTATGTTGATATTTTAGCATTAGTTGAAAAGTTATACATTTATTTATTCATTTTTAGAAACAACTAGCTACCTGTTTGTATGTACTAATGTAATCCAGCATTCATGCCTCTATGTGTACAGCTTGTATTTTACTTACAGGAGCGAGAATGAGCAGATATATAGAGCATATTAAATGTAAGATTCAGAATAAAGCAATGTTATATTATCATGTGGTAAATACCTGAACTGACTCTAGCTTGGATACGTAGAGAGGTTTTACAAACTCTGCCTCCCCCTCCAGTAGAATTCCATCTTCAGTTATCTTCATGTTCCCCATTCCATCCTTTCAAATGCAGTGAACCAAAAGATTATTCTAATGATTTGATTTTCATCTTTTTCTACCATTTTTTCATGAAGTTTTTGTGCACATACATTTTGAAAAATGTGACATTAAAATTTACTAACATCTACTGTTTTTTTTGTATTCATCTTACTGTTATCAAATGTATGTGTACATTAATACATACAGCAGAACAAATTGCAATTCAAGCAGCTGGTTCAGACATGATGCAATATACAGTTTAAAAGCTAATAGAATATTAATGGTGTCAGTGATGAAACTTAGTGGTACAATAACAATATATATGTACTTGTACGTGTACATGTATGTATATACACTAACACTAAACTTGATACTTTCACATTATCTAATATATAATATATAATGGAGCTTTAAAATTAAGATTAATCATGCACGATCAACTCTCGTACAGATTCATTCAAGTGAGGATATTTGGACATCTACCCAGCATAGGTGCAAGATTCTTTTAATATATACTTTCAGCTAATTCTGTATATATATATATATATGTATGTACATGTATATATATATACACATACAATGTACATTCATAGCTTCAATAATTGATATAAATATATATTCTTTATCATTTAAATAACTAAAAGAAAATTTCTAAAATGCTTTGCATGTTTTAAGTTAATATAGTAATCATGGTTACAGGTAATATTAGGGCTGTCACAATACGGCCAAAGCATACCACGATATATTGCAATATTGACTAGTGTATCACGATTTGTATCACAATATATTGCAACAGTATAAATGTAGATGACAGGATCAATAATCAATCAAAATGTGCCAAGATTCTATTATTTGCATTTTTGTTGGGCACCACGTAAATCTCTGTGCCGTGACTCACAGCCATATTGTTGTTTTAGTTAGAGTTTACAGTCTCAACAGCGCTTGAAATGTATGTGCTTTTAATGCTTTTCAAGCCTCCATGTGATATTTAAATGATTTATGCAAGAGGCAGAATGCATATTGTTTCCGAATTTGTCATAACAAAATCCTTTCCTTATTACGTTAACGTTATGGAACTAAATTCAAAGGTTTTTACAAAGATTTTGTACATAAAGTCTCTTTTTTATTAGAAACAAGGAAAATTAGAAATATCGCGAAAAACCGGTATATGTGCTTTGTATTACGTACGGTGCAATAATTATATAAATGTGAGCTGTATTGCAATATACCGGTATTCAGGTATATTGTGACAGCCCTAGGTAATATATATAGAATCTAATTAAAAAACTTATTGAAAGGATACATACAACTGAAAAGTTAAGCACTCTGAGGATCCATATGAGTAATGCCAAGTTAAAGACAGTTATGATCATGAGAAACAGTATAAAGCCATAAAGACATCGCTTCCTCCATCCATACACTCCAACTGGCTGTATTGGGTAATCTGAGTAACCTGATGTATCCATAGTGTTTACTATTTACCTCGTCCCAATAGTCATTAAAGCTACAAAAAAGAAATCATTTTTACATTTAATGGTTTGATTTAAATCCATTAACAATACAGGTCTAGATCTAGCTCAGGGCTTTATTATAAGAATTTTAGTTTAAAAATAAGGAAATATATATGCATAAAATAATTATGAGAGAGATGTACATGTGAAGCAGGTAATTTATTATGGCATGCACGAAGAGATGTATACTAAAAATTTACTTTTCACATCTTCAGTATTCCATAAATCTTGTTTTAATCTCCAGTCAAATTAATACATTGCATAATGTAACAGAAAGTATGTCATTTTAGACTATTATTTGCCAAATAGGGTGCATTGTTAGTACTTTTTAAACAATTTTAGATTAAGACACATGATCATGATATCCCCTATGAAAATTTAGAAAAATGGGCAAATATATGGTGTACATGTAGTATACCGTGCCAGTATTTTACAATGCCTTTAAAAATAAAAAAAATTCATCACTTCTTTGGTGTTCTTTAATTTGTATTTAGAACTGCGTGCAGCTATAGCTATCACTTCAGAAAGAGAGCATGATCAAGTTCTTACAATACAAGTGGTACATGTACAGCTTTAGGCATCCTTCGAAATTCCTAAATTTGTCGAGATTGTTACAGTACACCCCTAATGTATACTGGCTCTAGAAGTGATTGGTAAACAATATTGATACAATTATACATATATAGAGAGAAAATCACGTGTGACCTCATGTTTTTCGTTAATATACATTAATATTGTACACAACAATATTTGTAAAAAATATATCAATATAGTCATTTTCTCAACTTCATAATGAAATTCTACAGTCGTGTTAAAGGTTATCCATATTGGTAGGGTTGCATACATTTACTTTACTTTAAGGAACAACGAAAAGTCACAAAATATTTACTTCATACTGAACCTCTGACGTGTTACAAGATGCTGGATTGCGTGGAGCAACATTCACTAATTACTGAAGCAGTGAATCAGTAAACATGTTTCAAACTGATCATCACATATCTTATAAAATAATCAAAGACAAATTTACGCTGTATCTCTTACTATTAATGTGATGGTTTTGGCGGCTTGTACCATCTGAGGGTACGTAGGTCTGGTGAAGTTTCACAAACTTTCAGTTTCTTTACCCTCCTCTCTTCATTTTAATTATTTTACGGAACCTCATCTAAACTTTTTTTACTTCAATCGAAACGAAAACTCTAGATATGTTCCGGGTAGTCAATTAAGAGCAATTGCATTTTGTTACGATTGTTTTGATTGGACAAAATGCTTGACAGCCAATCGAGGTGAATTTGACAAACACGTACGTGGAAAATGGCTTCCAACATGAAGCACTGTCTGGTTGCTGTTTCCGTTTTTGTATTTCTTGGGATGTGTGTATCCGCACAAAAGAAGAAAGAGGTAAACACTGTTCATTCATATAACACCGAAGCTGTTTAATATTATTTCTTAGGTCAACGAGTCAGAAGCGAAGCACTGCAGTGCTTCAGGCAACAGTCGCTTTCTCAGCTCAACATCCGTTTTACTCCTATAACATAAGAGGTCGCTTGTTTGCCGATTTTTCTATAGGACGTTATTATGCCAACTGCGGATTCTTATTTCCGAAGGCCTATTTTTCTTATGCAGTTTTCGCTTGATTTCATGGCATAATGAAAGTGCACAGGCACTCGTTTCAATCAATCCCCCAAAGTTGCCCAAGACCTGATTCTTTGTACGGATTGTCCGTATTTTCCACTGATTTTCGATTGGAAATACACTTTTACGGTTGCAGGTTCAAAATGTACAGAAAAAATCAGGAAAAAAATGGTGTTATTACCGAAAACGGAGTGTCAATGTTAGGGGAGCGTTTGATTGAAACTTGTCTTACAGCATATGTCAGATGGTATCTGGTCGTTTCGGCACCTGGTCATTTCGGCACTTTGATTTAGGTCGTTTCGGCACCTTGTATATTTAAATCATT